>SCHK01444429.1:3695-14710 GCA_004124795.1 Poropuntius huangchuchieni
ATCTTTTTTTCTTTATTGGAACAAATGCAGAACCGTCAGTTTATTTCACAAGCAGATAACCAAAGTTAAAGCGACTGAGACCAGGCCAGCTGAACATACAGTGGTCAGTGTCGACGAGGACAGAAACACTTCAGTTTACAACGGGAGATATGCATTTAGAGACGTTCGCAAACGTAGTAAATTTATGCCTTTGAGTGACAGAAACATATATGTTCGGCAAGCAGATCGAACAGTTATACCAAATACTGTAGCTGAATACCAAAACGAAAAGACAAACGTGAAAGTAATAGTAGAATAACCCACGTTTGTCTTGTTTTAATCCGTCTATCCGCCTGTGTGCGCGCGCTGGGAAAATACAGTCGGGCTGCGCGCGTCTGCGTATCTATGCATGTAGATTAAAAGTAAACTACAAGCGAAAAAGGAAAGGGGTTTTATTTAGAAAAAAATGTAACTGGAAAACCTACGCATAAACGCAATTTTATGAATAACAAGGTATTGTGTCAAAAACGCCTGGAACCAAAGTGAGATAAAGCATATCTTGCCACAACTGCTAAAATTGCAAAGAAAAATCAACAGCAAAAAGAACATCTGATAAGAACCAGACAAGAAGACGGATCATGTTTGTTCCTTTGCCGGTGCCGTTTGTCTTGCCGAGAACTGCCTCTGATCTCCACGCCTGGCGCCTCAAGTCCCCGCTGGCTCTGCGCTCTCACTCCGGTAAGGCTTTCTTCCAGAGCAACCACCCTTTCTTTCTTCTAACGCCGAATCCAGTGACCGCGCTCAGTGGCCTAATCCCCGTATCCATCGTGTGAATGAAACATCCTCATTTGCCGTTTTCTGTTTGTGTCGCGCGCGCTTGCCGCCCTTTCCAACCTTTCAGTTTAGTCCAACCGAAGCGAGTCAAGTTTGTCTATAGCAAAACTAGCACTGCGCTATCGCGCCTCAAAATGCAGCTCAGGTCGGGTTTGTTTTGTCAAGGTGTTTCCTAAATATATTCCCGTCTCGTTGGGCTCAGTTTCTTCAGGGCTCCGCATCCGTCCGTCTCCTCCTCTCGCCTCTGCCTCTGCCTCCGTCTCCCCCGAACTAAACTCGCGGTGAGCTGGGAATATTCATGCCAACTTATCGATCTCCGCAGGATCGATTCCGGGGCCGGCGGATCGAGGGGAGAGAGGAGAGAATCAGAGCAGCTACAGAGAACAGAGAAATGAGCGTTTATGCTATTTAAACATCTTATGTTTGGCTTACAAATACAGATGTGCAGTGTGATGGTCAGGTAGATAGTTGCACGTGTGCTCGGCTATAAGCGTTTTGAATAGATGACCACATACATATATGTGTATAATGTGATTTGCACCTTGTCTTTTGTTGTAAGACACGGCGAAAGGCAAACGACGACTGTTTTCGTTATTGTTTTCATTGCGGGAACTTGCCGGTTGTTCGGTGGCTACATAAAGATGAAAACACAAGGAAGCGGGGATGGAGAAGGAGGGCGGGGGTGGAGTAGGAGGAGATGGGTGTAGTCTGAATTGAAGAGGCATAACTGCATAAGCAAGCTGCTCTTATGTTTACTGGGTATGAGACGTTTGAGAATACAATGAAAGTGTTCAGTAATTTAACTCAGAAATTGTTTTCTGTATAATTACAGCAATGTTTATTTTGTATTATTTTATATAAAACTTATATGGGTTATATATGTTGGAAAGTGTACATGCCATTTGGTGTAAAATGTTATGCTTTAAGTATATTGTAAACAGCAATATAACAGCATTAATTGTTTTATAATTACTATTCATGCTCTTGTAATGCACATTAATTGAGGGATTGCATCAAATATTTGGAATAAGATACAGTTTCTTTTATAAATTTAGCTGAATTTCAGCCTAAAATCAAAAAAAGAAGAAAAAAAAAAATCTTTTGGGCAAGTTATTTGTCTGCATACATGACATTTTGCCTATATTATGCTATAAAAACCAAGATGGTGCTTAAAAGGTCTTCAGACATTACTTTTGTTCGTTTTAATGCATTCAGAAAGTGGCAGTGGAAAGTGTTGTGTTTACACTGACTTTTTTTTTGCAACCTCATTTTACCTAGTGGGATTGCAGTGTTCTCTAACTGTGTGATTTTACCACTTCAGAATCTGCATAATTCAGAGTCTTACAGGTTTGCATGGGCTTTGGGACTGAAGAATGATGCAGGATGGTAAAGGGGAAGGATAATGAGCCTCTTCCCCTCAGAGATTAACAGGGCCAAGGGAGAGGAGGAGGAGTTTCATGCCCCTTTCCCTGAAAAATAGCGAGTGTCAAAAGAAGATAAAAAAAAAGAAGGCAGAAAAAAGAAAAAGCTGTGGACCACTAAAGGAAAGTAGGTGCAGATGACAGTGAAAAATGGGAACGAGTATGGAAAACCGAATTTGAGCGGGAGAGGTGATCTTGGGCTCTAGGCACAGTTTGTATGGACGCAGTCGTCTAGCTCATTAGGTATGAATGATAAGCAAGGCTGTAAACTTTGTTGTTTAGATATACATACTCGACACCTATTTTAGAAGTGTGTGACTGGCATATTAAAAAAAATATTTGATTAATAATTTCACAAAACTTAAATATTTTTGACAAAGCATTAGACAAATGTATGTTTACGTCATTTGTTCTTCACAGTAAACTAAACCTCAGGAAAATCTGAAAACAGCAGTCCTTCGTTTCATGCTGTCAAATACCATTACGCCCAGCAGAAATATGCATATCTCATCAAAGCCTCTTAATCACCATTAGAGAGAGCAGAACCTATTAACTATGATCCAGTTACTAATATATGCAGCTATTACACCCTATTCCCATTAGAAAGCGGATATAGACATGGACAGAGGCAGAGATAGAGATAATCAAGACCTATTCTTGTAAGTGGTCTCGGGAATTATTGCCATTAACGGCTCCATTAAAGTTTTATGTGTGTTACAGTAACAGGCAGGTCCTGGAGGATGAGAGAATATTGACTGAGAGAGAAAAAGAGTGAACATTAAGCAACGTTCTGCTTTGCATGACCTATGAACCAAAGAAAATCTGTCCTATCTTTTTTTACTGATTTCAACAGAGAGAAAGAAGAGCTACTAGGCCTATATATTTGATCAATTAGGATAAAATGACTTTAAAAGTACTGAAAGATAATCATCTCATTGTCATAATGACAGCTGAAAGTGTCAAAAATGGAATCCATATATTTTTGTAGCTATTTATTTATTTAATTTTGGTAGCTTTGTGTGAGCGAATGTTAGAGAAAGTGTTTTTATAGATCAGGGCAAGTCCTGGTGTTAAGATGATTGGCAATGACAAAATGTCAGCTTGGGTTTGTTAGCAACATAATGGGGAATCAATAGATATAAGGAAGATGTCAATACAGAATGTTCTACTGCATTTCACTCTCTTTTCCCCCCTCTCTCTCTCTCTCTCTCTCACACACACACACATATACACACACTCTTCCACCCTCGCTTGCTCTGATTGATATGCCATGTCGTCATGATGTTCGATTAGTGACAGTACTCCCACAGGTCTTTTAGTTGTACTGTTAGTTTCAGCGGAGCAGAAATGTGTTTGCATCTGTGTGGGTTGACCTTCTGTAGTGTATTAACACTGACGGCACCCTTCCCCTCATTAGCACTACTGGAAGACGCGGCTTTTCACTCTGTAAGACATTCCCTAGAGTTCTTTCCTCCCAGTGACTATTACAAACACACACACACATTTTGTCTTCATACGACCAGAAAGATATTACACATCTTGAGTCTGCTCAGCAAACTAATGATGAAGATTTTAGACTGAACTCTTTGTCACATACAAAGTTTAAAGATACTTACAAGTGCTTGCAAGTTGATATTCCTCAATTAATCAAAAACTGCTAAAAATAATTCAACCAGAAACATTAACTATTCCCTCAACCATTCATGCACTATAATGTAAACCTTAAGAAATTTAGATCTGTCAATTTAACTGCAGTTTTATACCAACAGTGTGCTTAATAAGCCATATGTATACCTTAACTATGTTCTTTCATCAGTTTATAAACATAAACAGTTCAAAAATTAATGTGAACTTCGTTTTCTTGAGTTTTTATAATGAATTTATTTTAAAAAAAATTTGTTGTGCGTGTAGAGATGCTCATTGACATAATGACATACAAAATGTTCCTGACTGCATTGTAATTTTTTTTAGTTGTGGATTTTAAATAGTTTTCTTTCTTAAACACATTTGCATGTGGAATTGTGATTGGTTCTGTCTTTCTTTTACATCTTTATTTACTTACAAGCACATTTAAAGGGCGTTTACACGGTTTGTGCATTAAAAATGTGAGATGCAATGAAAAAAAATACTTTTTACTTGAGCTCCACATATTGAGAATAACGTGTCATGCGTGGGACACTGCAAAAGACGTGAAACTTCAGCGTAATGTTCAAACGTGGGCATCTAGCTTAGTGTTTACATAGTAAAACAATTGAAACCAGCATAGTGGACTACAGAAATGCATTTTGGGTGAACAGCCCCTTACACCAGTGTTTTCCCGTTCCTGGAGGCACACCAGCAGTATACATTTTAGATGTCTCCATTATTTGACCCACCCATTTCTGGTCTTCGAGTCTCTACTAATGAGCTGATGTGATAAATCAGGTTTGTTTGATTAGAAAGAGCTTAAAAATGTGTTGGTGTGCCTCAAGGAACAGTGTTGGGAAACACTGCCTGACGGTGCACAGTGATTGTGTTGATTCTTGCATGCAGTTGGCTGAAAACAAGATGCATGCAGCAGCAAAGCCGCTGTGGTGCAGCATTTCATTTAGACTGAACCGACCTCACTTAATACTTTAACATTATTATTTTGCTGCCTTGCAAGCACAGGTATTTCCTTCAGGAAATGCAAATCTTTTCGTTATTCTACCTCCTTCTTTCTTTCTCTTACAAAAACACACTCTGGAGGTGTTGGTGGCTACATGATGGCACAAAAGTAGGCGAAGTGTTCAGACAGGCCCTTAATCAACACATCTGTGAGAGACGGCACCTGGTCAATACACCCCCTACCAGTACAGCAGCACTCACACAGATTCAGCACTGCTGTGTTAATTTAGTGTGATTATCTGGCTGCACATGTGTATTTGTGCGTGTATGTGCACATGTGTTGGGGAGAGAAAAAAAGAGAAATTGTTCACCTCAGATACACAGAACTGTTGTGTGTGTAGATGGATGGAGGGATCGGGACTAGAATGAAAGATGAGCGTAAATAGACATAAATGGATGTGTTGATATTCGACATGGCAGGTGCATAGTGGCTTTACTGACAAATGGATGTAATGAGAGAAATTTAGATTAGCGTGTGGGGTAAACAGATGGATTGACACAGAATTATACCACTTTTTGGCTCCTGCTTTGACTCTATAAGGTGAAAAATGGACCTAAAATAGTGTAATTTGTCCTCTCAGCAGCTGCAGTGTGTGTTGATAATAGAGAATGTGTAATAAAAGCTTGCTCTTTGATTATGTCCTTCACTCCTCACGAACAAGCTCAAGACCTAAATCTGTTCTCTTCCTCCATTTCATTTAAGATTTATAGCGTTCAAGGTCTTCCGTTCACATGTAGGGCTTAGTGAATGTCTTTCAGGGCTTTTTCCACTTTCTTTTCATGGTCGAAAGGTGTTCTGGTGTCATGTTTTGATTAATAATGCCAATTAGTTTATTAGTTATTAATAATTCATTTTGGGAATCAATGATGTTTCTCATCAAAAATATATGATCTTATAGATACAGTTTGATTTAGATTAATGCATATATAGTATGCAGTATTTCTGACTGGATGCTTTTGAGTAAATAACAGTAAATAAACATTGCTAAAACGTTTAACCTATATCATTCCAAACCGGTATGACTTTCCTTCTTCTGTGGAAGACAAAGAAGATATTTTGAAAAATGTTTGTAACGAAAATGTTATGGACTTGACTCATTGACATGAAAACAAAACCCCCTTCTTTTTATGTTCCATAGACGAAAGAAGTCATCGAGTTTAGAAACGACATGATAATGTTTCATTTGGGTGAACTGTCCTTTTAATGCTTGTAAAACTGTATTAACTGCAGTAAAATTAGGTAAGATAAATGCAGTTTTACCCCAAACAGGGCACTTACAACCACACAATATTTTTAACTGACAACACAAGCCGAAACCACCAGCCACCTACCCGTACAAATCTTGTAATTGGCCACATGCTGCCTTGAGTGACAAGTATGATCATCAATCAAATTAAGATGGAGAGAGGGGAGGGATGGAGCCCGACTCCCCAGACAGGCTGCTGTTAACAGGGTTTCCTTCAATCCGGGTTTATCGATCAATACGTGGCTTGCCAATTTGTACTCTGCACCTGAGTACATAAAATGCCTATTGCATCAGATTACTCGAAGTTTATTTCCATTATGCAGCATGTTCTCATCACTTCTATAAGAGCAAATTGTTTCCATTCCCTCGCAATAGCATTAAAACAGAGCAACAGAATACTGAGACATTTTGCCTTTAATTTGACAGCCTTACTCATACATGCTTTAATGGGATAATTGTATTCCCCGAAAGCAATTTGTACTGAGAGTTTATTACCATCAGCGCATATAAGCTCGGTTGCTGTCCGGCATTTGATGATGCAGATGGGCATTAAACCAGGAATGCTGAAGGCATCACGGCTGAATGACTGCATTTTCTGTGGAACGTATCTGAGGTGACGTACAATGAGGGAGCTTAGGCAACATAGCAGAAGTGATTATGGTCGTAAAAATACATTGAACTGCAGATTTTATGAGGAATTATTTTACGGCTCTCTGAAATATTCAGCTCTGATGTTGCTCTTGGTATTCAGTGCTCTGATATTTCATAATGTTCGCCATTGCCTGTGGCAACGCTGTATATCAGAGCGGGTAACTGAAACCGCCACTACTTTCATGTCACCGCAACTTTTCTTCTTTCATACAATGGCACCATTTTGGATTTTAGTTATTGATTGTAGTAAAAATGGTCTTAGCAAACTTAAACTTGAGTTGACACTTGCTCACCCTCATGTTGTTCAAAAATTGTTTAACTTTCTTTCTTCTGTGAAACACAGAAGATATTTTAAGAACTGTGCATTTTTTCTCTATACAATGGAAGTCAATGGTAACCAAAATGGTTTGAGGTTACACTATATTTTATAATGTTACACTTGTTACAGTGTAATTGTACATTGAAGTACTGAGTAATATTATGAACAACATGTACTATAGGGATAGGTTTAGGGTTAGAGTTTGTTTTGTGGTTATAGCATTATTTTATTTTTGTTTGGTTACATTTTTCAAAAGATCTTTTTTGCTCTACACAAGAAAGCAAGAAATATGAGAATTTCCAATTTTGTATGAACTAACCCTTTAAATATTAATACTACTGTAATATAGTTTCATTGTTCGTCTCGTATAGCGGGGCTGATTGTTTTGTGTGTTGTAGTGGATCATTTCTTTTTCCTTTAGTGGAAGATGCAAGATACTGTGCAGGTAATATTGTGAAATAATTTCAAATCAATTGAGTATTTCATATTTACTTGTTTATTTATTTATTTGACATACTTTTATTTATTTTATTGCTGAATAGTCTCCTTGTCTCCTCTGCCTGTAGCCTACATTATCCCTTACACGTCTATTCCAGGCAATAATTTGATTTTTAAATCATATCCCTCACAAATGGAGTCTGAGCTGTTTGTCTGTTCTTCTCTCCGTATTGTTGTGATGTTACAGTGCGGGATGTTTAATGGGGTTTCTTTATAAAAGCTTATCTTCTACCCCCTGTCCTTCTGTTCTCCGTATCTCTTGCGCTCTCTCTCCTCCAGCCCTGGTGTGGCATGATGGAGGGATTTTTAAGGAGATTTTTTTTCCGTGTTCATTGGACGTTGATGAGCTCCTCTGTCTGTCGCTGCTGGCCTGTCATAGCCTCAACACTGCTTATAGCAAAATCAATCGGTCTCAGTCACAGAGGGCGAAAGAGACGAGAACGTTAGCTGGCGCTCTGTACGCACACACACGTTCACGTACCCAAAGTTTATAGCCAACAAACACACACTTGGTTCAACTCTTGCCCTCCCTCACATCTCGAAGATGGGATGAAGGGATGGAGGGAAAACGCATGAGAGGAAAGGATGACAGAGGAAGAGAGGGAGCTCGAGCGAGGGACAGATAGTAGCATTAAAATTCATGGCTTTTTTTACTCTCTGTGCTGAAAAATCAATAGTGTTTACTATGAATGAGAGGAGCGCCGGACAGCAGAGCTGGGGGCAGATAGACGGGGGGTGAGAGGGAATGGGGAGCTGGGGGGGGGCTGACTTCATTACTGGAGGCAGAGGCACGAGAGGTCAAGGTTAAAGACTCAACCTAGCGAGTAGAAGGTGGGGGTAGTCTACCATTTACTCACAATGCTGCAATAGTAATGTGGAGTCAGATACAACAGCCCTATCAGTATAAATGAGAAGATGTCGGTTTGGGATCCCTGCTTTCTCTATCTCATGCGCCCACCGCATTCGTTCGTGCTCGCGTGGATAAGCATCTGTAAATTCACATTTGGATGGTCCTGGAACTAGTTGGATGTTTTGTACCCAGCTGTGTTGCAGCTGATAGGAGAATCTGCCACTTTTGTAAGTTTTAACGAACCTTAACAGCTCATACGATGCGAAACACTCCGAAAGTTAAGGGAAAAAGTCACATGCCCTCTCTTAAAGAGCCTGGGAAAAAGTTGACTCTTCTTCAGCCTGTAGTTTTGAATATATTTAGATAGTTAGACTGATTTAAATCTCTGGTGTGGGTTTTATTTGGGGTTCAATACAAGATCAATTAACAATTGATTAATTTGTGGCATGATATTGATTACACAATTATTTTTGTTAAAAATAAACTAAATAAAATATCTGGCTTACAGTGAATGGAAATTAATGGGGCCAATCTGGGGCACTAGAGCCTCAAGACAACATGATAACATGATTTTAGTGTGAAAAACAACTTGCTTATATTTTCTCTTATCTAATTTTGTAACTTAATTTCATAGCTCAGCTTAACATTTCTGCTTTAAAATCCTCCAACAACTGGCTCTATTTATTTAAATTTTAAGTGTCTCACTATAACATTGAACTTTATTTTCTGATCAACATTATGCCACGAATGCTGTCCATTGAGCTTTATAGTATAATTCATTCAAATTAATTCGTGTCATTTTAAACCTGTATGACTTTCTTTCGTCTGTGGAACTTAAAAGAAGATATTTTAGCAACCAGACAGTTCCGTTTCGCATTGACTTCCATTGTGGACCAAAAATACAATGGAAGTCAATGGGAACCAAAACAGAAGAAAGAAAGTCATACAGATTTGGAATGACATGAGGGTGTGTATGACAGAATTTTTTTTTTTTTCTAGGTGAGCAATCCTTTTAACATGCACTGAACCCAGTAATACTTTAAGTAGAAGTGAAGGCAGTGGGTTATTTTCTGGATTGGAGGTGAGATGGCTAGATCTATTGGCCTTGCAAATCTCCACCCCTTTATTTTTCTCCTTTGGTGGAGAGTATGTGTTTTCATGGTGATGTATACAGTATTCAAGGAGGCTCATGAATGATGTAACAGGAGATGCTTGTCTCAGGCCCGTGTGGATGTGGCTGCAGGAATATAAATGGAAATGTGAACTTTTACATCAGCATAAATTTACATTAAAGCCATATGATTGGAGTGAATAATTTCCTCTTTAAAAGCTGGCAAATGAAATATTTGAGATATGAGATACTGATATTAATCAGCATTCACATTAGTTAGATAACGTGTTGTTTTACAGATACTGAGATTATTATAAAAGACATTTGAAGCCCCGCGGCTTATTTCTTTCATTCTTTTGTATTAGTAAGTGCTAAGATGGATGTGTAGAAAAGGTGAACAGGCTCACAAGCTGCTCTGCAGGCCTTGACTTATGCCACCTCTTAAATAATGCAATAAAATCTCACATCCAGAATCTCATAACGTCTTGCCAGAAAACATTCTCTAATAAGCTGTATTTAATATGACTTATGTAATGTTTCTAATAATCTTCATGGGATACTTTATTATCTGCTTTTATGTCTCATCATCTCTTCCTCTCACTCTCTTTTGGTGCTTTCCTCCTTTGCACGGCAGCACAGGATGCTTTCTTATTCTCTTTTATTCCTTCCGCTCTTTTTCACCTTCTCTCTCTTTCTCTCCCTCCCTCCCTCTCTCTTTCTTAGTCGTCTGTTCCCTTAGCGACCGTTTCCAAGGCACCCACTCCCAAGGGCTGGGGAAGGGGACCTGTGATGTCATGCATGCATAACTATACACCTGAATTCTATTGGTTTTAATCTTTCTGCAGGGCTCTTTTTCAAAGCTTTAGTATTTCAGACCCACTTGGCTCTTTATATACTTCTGTTGTTGCATTTATTGCCTCTAGTTAAATTCTGTACACAGACTGCAACATTATTATTTTCCTGTGTGTTTGTGTGTGCTAGATACATGTAAATAAGTATTTACTCTGGTACATTATAATGCACACAGACTCTGTGTCCTTGCCGTATCCGTTGAGATCTGATTCATATTAAACAGGCCTTTTATCAGTGCGTACGATGCAATGTGTGTGTGTGTGTGCTCCTTCGCTTAACCTTGCCTCATCTTAGGCTGTAAGGTTTGTCCCCATGATGCAATCTGGTCTGATGTCTAAGTAACTTTTGCAATTATTTAGAAAAAAATAGTTTTCTTTAATTTATTTACAAATTTACGAAAAGGTAAAAAATATTTCGGTTCGGTATGCATGTTTACCAAACAAATACAGCATTAACTACTGCAACTATTACACAAATGGAACTTCATTGGAAACTTCAAGTTTTATATATATATATATATATTTTTACTCTTGATAAGAATCTAAGTCTCATTTTTCAAATTATGACACTTTTCTTTCAGGAAATTCAAACAATAAATGCATTTTGA
>SCHK01444438.1:0-16157 GCA_004124795.1 Poropuntius huangchuchieni
CTTTTTCATGATATTCTAATTTTTTTTACCTGCACCTGTATATATATATATATTATTTTAAACATATTTTAAATGTATATACTTTTACTTTGCCTAATGTTGATGGAAGCATATTCCAGGTAGTAGAACCTTGAGTTTTCTTTATCGTGCAGTACATTGATGTTTCTAATGGAAAAGTATTTCTGCTTTTCACTGTGATAGCTTCAAGAGGAGGTGAAGGCAGGCAGCTTGAGGAGGTCGAGTGAGGCTAACGCGGGAAGAAGTGAAGCGAAATGCTAACAGACACAGGCCACTGCTCTTCCCCTCTGGCAGGACAACTCTCCATAACCCTATACAGACACCGCTGCATCCCCCGACGCATCCCCCATCACTACCGAACCGACACACCGCTCTCATCCGCACTGATTCTATGTGGGCGTCTGCTCACATGTTAGTCACTGTGAACACAGTGCGCAAACCTTTATGGCCTTTGTCGCTGTAACCTTGCCCCTGCTCTGTCCCTGTAAAATGAAAGAAAAGAGAAGAAAATGCAAGGTGTTGAGTGGGAGGAAGTCAAAGAGAGAGTGAAATGAAAGTGGGCGTGAAGAGTGTGCACTATAAAATAAAATAAAAGATGAGAGGAAGCAGTTAATGACCAGCCGGTAATAAATAAAGTGCATGTCGGATTAACAGTAAAAAGAGGGAAAAGATGAAGAGAGCGGAAGGGGGAGGAACAGAAAGAAAAGCAGTGTGACAAGGGAAAGACAACAGGCACTTTTCATAAATACGGTACACTTGAGTCTCATGATGTTTTTAAAAAAAAAGGCTCAAAACATGTTGTTCTGTCATGAGAACCATTAGATGTTGTATATTATGTCATAATTTTAACGCAAGTTATTGAATTAATGTTTATTTCGTCCTACATTTTGTTCACAACCTTGTTGCCATATGATTTCTTGTAAAATGACTTAAAATCATAAACACATCCAGGAAGTGACATCATTTCTATAGGATAATAGGAAGGCAAGTAAATAAATTTTCAAACATTGTTGTATTCACTGCATTTATTAACATATTGTTTGTATTTCTATACACACACACACACACGCACACACACGTATAGCTAAAATGTACAAGTATCACGGTTTAAATATTGGTAGCAGGCTTGAAAGAAAGTGTTTTCTTTGAACATAACACAGTTCATATAATATCTGCATTATGCCTCTTGAAGTTGACAGTCAACATTTGTAGAAGGTTAAAATGACCACTTGTTGAAAAGAAAAAAATATTATCTTTTATTTTTCAGGCCTTATTTGGTACCCTATTCATGGAAGGTGCAAGAAAGATGTGTTGAATGGGAAAATAGAAGAGACAAAATGTGAGAGAGAAGGTCTGTCGAATAAGGGAAGATGAATTACAGGAATGTTCACGGTGGCTCGGCTCGTTTAGGAGCTGATGTGTCGGGAAGCGGAGGATGGGTGTTAATAAGAAGCCTTATGTGGCTTTCTACGAACTGAAATGCTTCACAGGCCACGGGAACAGAAGAGAGAGAGACCGAGAGAGAGAGAGAGAGAGAGAGAGAGAAAAGAATAAGACAACACAACAAGAGCGAGGCTGCCTGATCTCTGCTGAGTCATACAGATGGTACTTAAAAAGACATGACAAACAATGAAACATTAAAGTACACATAGAGTAAGGTAAGTATAGTTTATTGCATTCTTTCCAGAACAATGGTTCTCAACTGGTGGGTCGTGACCAAAAATTGGGTCGCAGGTTTTTTCTTATAGTGTTATGTACAGCAATGAAATAAATCATAAAATGCAAACCATATAATCATTTAGGAAAACAAAATAAATATGATACTTTAAATCTAATTTAAAATAAAATAAAAACACCTTTTTATTTTAATATTTTAGCATCTCAAGCTGTTGTTTCTTCCATTGTTCAAAACCAATCTTAAAAAAAAAAAACTGAGGCAACATACCAGACTTCACACACAGTGAATGGAGAGCACTATGCTCTGTCACATTGGCAACGCTGTGTGGCTCTAGCTCTGAATTAATTAATTGTCTCTGTCGGAAAAGACCAAATGTCCTGCAGATCTCTGATATCCCACACTGCAGTACAGTACAATATTGGCGAATAATGAATAAAAGCATCTTTTAAATTGGAGACTTTCTGTTTCACACTGTGCATCTGAATTTGTTTTTGTCCACTCAGTGGTACTCGATGACTAACACCTCAATTGCTTCTTTTACAACTGTCCTATCCTTATCAGCAGATACATGATGAGCTGTCCATTTTTTCCCATCATCCCACTCTGTCTGTCATCCCTCCTCTCTCCCTCCCTCAACCTTGACAGGCTATAATCCCCATATTTTGTCTGAGCATATCACTTCTGCTACATTTGGCTGGGCTAATGCCCCGCTGCGGGGTCTCGTGTGAGGGCTGAGAGTGGAGCGGGGCCCTCTCCGGCCATTTACATAGAGCTGCGAGTGCCATTACGCCATCACTTTGCATTTAGATAACTGCCAGCACACCTAGTAAATCAGGCCGTGCGCATCCATGTCAGTCTTTCCAGCTGTAGGGGGCTGAGAGGAGGGAGGGGTTGTCTCCACCTGACTGAAGCCCTCCATCAAATCAACATCTAGATCCACTCTTCAGTTTCTCTATTAGACACACACATCTGAGATATGGATAGGCTGGTAAGTTCAGGCGGAAAATGCAGTCATGCACATGCAAACAGGAAGGATCTTGAGATCTGCTGTCATGCGTATTTGTATGGAAAAAATTCAGGTGCTCTTTCATAGCTCAGGAATCGGAATAAAATTGTTAGTTATGTTTCATCATTGTGTGAGATGTTGCTCCTAATTCTTTAAAAGAAATGTTGAGATAGAATTGTAGAGAAATAAAGTGAACGTGGATAGCATAGGTCAGATCATTTAGACTTGGAAGATGAGAAACGTTTATATTGAAATTCATTTTTACAAATCTAAGCACAGTTTGAGACATTGATGAGATCTCTTCCAAAACTTTAGAGGAGGCACAGGTGAGATTGCTGGGGACTTTTTTCTTCAGGAGTGATCAGAAATGTTTTGAGTTCGTACTGAAATCTCTGAGATTTATTCAGAAACTCGCATGAAACCTACGATTAATTAAGGTCTTTGTTCTCAGGAGAAACATATTTCAATCTGTTTTGCCAAGTCTGAGCAAGTTTGAAGCATTGTTGAGATTTTTTTTTCCATGATACTCTATATGTGTGTTTGATTAGTTGTTTTTTTTTCAGGAGAAATATCTGAGAAGCAGTGATGAGAAACATGCATACTGTGATCTGCCTTGGCAAATCAAAGCAGAGTTTGTGATATCATTGACATTTCTGAATCTGAGTTTACCGAGGTCTTCTGTTTCAGTAGACCAGTCTACTTCCAATTTCCATTCCATTTATTCATATGTCTATCTGGGAAAAACAACTGAGATATATCAGTTGTGTTTTTTCTATAACAAGTCTACGAGACATGGGCACTCAACACAGCTAATATATGATGTGAACCATTTGAGGTTTACTCATGAATGGCCAGTCTATCTGTCTATCATTCTTGTCTTCGAACACTCCTCTTCCGTTCCTCCAAACACATGGCAAAAATTCTCGTTAGATAAGGTTCCAGAAATAACAACGTACTACTGCAAGGACAAAGAAAGTCATGAGATCTGACAGGCAATGGGACTCTCCCTCTTCCTCTTACCCTTTCTTTCTGTTCCTGTCTCTTCCTCTCGCTCTTGCTTTCAGGGATGGGTGCTCCCCGAGGGTTTCGCCAGCACTTCTTTCTTCTCACTCATTTACACCACTGCACTGATGCATGCTGGAATTGATAACGTGGACACCTTCTCTTATCTTGTCTTACAGTAGTCTTTTGAGTAGGAGTCCTTTGTTACCGAACTGGTGAGGAGCAAAGGGATGTCGTAGGTCTCTACACGCTGCCAGAAAGTTGAAAGTCTTGGCAGCTCGCTAGGAAAAAGGTTTAGTACAGTAAAGAAGATTCAGTTGTTCTCAGTTGATCTAACTTAAAATATGAAAACACTTTGTTCTATCATTTAATAGACCCGAATGCATTTTTAAGATGCTTTCACCAAATGTTTGACAGCCGCTGGCGTGATGAATTTGATCGATGATGTGTTGGTGAGTATGTGCATCTTAAACCGTTATTATTCTTCATGCATCCAGCCTTCCTTCTCTCTTTATTTATAGCATAACAATGTCTTTGTCACAACTCAATAATTCATTTCCGTTTGTCAGAAACCAGAACAAGGTTGTTGCCGAGGGGACGGGTGTTGGTAAGCGCTGCCTTGGTGACAGTAAGAAGCAATGCATTACGCCGATAGATGGCCGAGAGAAACTGGAAGCGATGTCCGGCTCCTGCAGACACTGGGAACGCTTCATGGTCCGGTGATGAATCGCAAGTAGAGGATCAGAGTCAGGCACATGAAAGTGATTGGGAGGAGGGAAGGAGGGGGAAAGAGACACAAAGAGAGCGAGAGAGATTCCCTTTACGCTCACTGTGTCAGGTCTCAGTCTTTGACTTCGGTCAGGACTAATGATTGGTCTGATATGGGCAAGTAATTGGTGTCTAGGGATGTTAGACTACAATGTCTTATACATAACGTAATAGGCAGCCCAGTATAGGGTGCAATATTTAGTCAGGAAGGCGATGCACGCATACCGTGAAAGGCAATTAAAACTAAGAAAGTGACATTCGGGTGATGCACTGCCCAATTACGAGGGCAGGACTGGGCAAGCAATTACAACCATTTTGGCAGAAGCATATGTAGTCTTTTTCTCTGCCTAAGTTTGATGATGAAATCGCCGGTGTTTTATACAAATGTGAAAACCCATGAACTTATATCTGAAGTTGTTGACTTGGTTATCATATCTTAAAACCCTTTCACACATACAGACTTTTCCGGAAAATTACCGGTAAATTGCCGTAAAGAAATCGTGTAAACAGGACCTTTTCAAAAATGCTGGTAAACTCGTTCTGGCAATTTACTGGTATGAGAAGTTGTAACACTACCAGTAAATTGCTGGAATGATGCTGTGTGTGAACACAGAAGGAAAATTACTGGTATGAGCACGTATGAGTTCAGAACGCGGTGACGTAAGACGTCTACTCCGGGCCAATCCAGAGCCGTTGAAATTCTAAATTGTGTGTGAAAAAACTGATGTGTGAATGGTGCTTTTACTGGTATCACTGTGTGAAAGAGGCTTTAGTGTAGGGGTTAAAATGGTTGCAGTCTACAACCATTCACTAAGTCCTGCCTTTCATTAGGGTGAGTAATTAATAACAGAATTTTCATTTTTGGGTGAACTATTCCTTTAAATTTAAAAATTCTCCCAGAACTCCCAAAATAAATACTATTTTGCATACTTACCATTTAAACCTGTAGTTCTACATTTGGCATTTCTTACAAGATGTTTTGAAAAAGTTGGACCCTACTGACTTTCATTGTAAACAACAACGATACAAATATCTTGTGTTGCACATATAAAGAAAGCCAAACAGGTTTGGAACAACATGATGTTGAATAAATCATGACAGAATTTAAAGTTTTAATCTCTCACAACTGCATTTTTCATTTATTTATTCACACAAACTGCATTGGAACCCCTTCTGTTACCTGCATAAACAGGACAGTTCGAGAGTTACACCTACAGTTGTGAATCCCAAACCGCTTTGTGTGTGCGATCTCTGTGAGATCATATTGCAATGCGAGGTCATTTGTTGTATTTGCTGACCATCTAAATTTGAGACTTTTCATCAAAAATTATTGTAACATCATCAGCATGTCTTCGAGTTGCATTACATGCTTTATTCCTAGCTTCCGTATCAATAATATTGACTTTCGTGCGAAGAGCAGGAAATGTATCAAAAAATCAGATGCATAAAATTAGCTATTTATAAATGAGGTTTGATATATTGGTTTTTACATAATGACTTAATCCTCAGTGTAAAGAAGGACATCAAGGCTCTGTACATCACAAATGTAACATACATCCATTAGACAAAAACACACTTAGTCTAACGTCTAATTACCCAGCCAGGGAGGAACAAAACGAAGCTTATTTCTGGATGCAGACACCAGACAGCGTCCCCACGCCCACGCTCCTTTGCTCTCTGCTCCTTACTGTCCTCGCTCCGATCATTTAGTGAGTAAGACAGACCTAATTCACACAGAACTGCAGCGTGAGCAAAGAAGTAAAGCATGTCTGTGATGCTCCACATGATCAAAAAAAGCGTTGAAGAATAGAGAGAAAAAAACGCACTCGGTTTCTGCCGGTTCCTCCTACTTGCCCCAGCCGCACATCACAGGGGTGCAGAAGCAGCCGGTCCTTTCTCTTCTTTTTGATTTGTGCCGGAGAAAAAGAAAGTGTTTGTCCCTAATTAGCTTCCCCTGCTCCCGCTTCCACACAAGATTTTAATTATGATTGGGTGTTGCGGTGGATGTGAAAGAGATGCATGGCTGACATCAAGGCGGCGCTGGCCAGGAGAGATATGCCATGAGCCCCGCAAGCAGTCTAGCATTGTATGGAAGACTTTGCTTGGTGGAACAATGTCCGGCGAGGAAATGTGTGGCCGTGAACCACGGGACGTGAAACTGGAGGCAGAGAGCAGGGAGCAACTTACAGCTCCGTGTTTGCAAAAGCAACAGCCATCACAGCAGGCCTCCGAATCCATGTTTCTCTAAAAGGTTTTGAAAAGGTGACTGGGGAGGCTCTGTTACAGCCCACATACTGGACCTGTATGGATACGGCTACAAATATACGCTGGGAAGTGGGAACATTCTTGTCTTCATTTGCAGGAGCATGTTTAGAGAAAATGACTAATATCCCTGCGATCGCCACCTGCTTCACCAAAACTCCAGGAGTCAGAGAGAAAAGTTTTAGACCTAATCAATCTGAGTCAGACTTTCCTAACGCCAGTGACCTTGCAAACATCCCCAGGGAGGAGCGGCACACTTACATTCAGAACACTTTGTTTTTAAGATGCAAGGCCAACTACCGAATGACCTGAGTCATCCCGCACCTGCCTTTAAAAGCACCTGATCAACACCTGTAGAAGCTCTCTGGTCTGCTATCTCATGTACAGATTAATATTGCCTGTTGAACTCGGTGACTCTGATAGAGTCGGTCTGTAGGAGCCCTTCAATTTCATTTCTCAGTGTGCTCTTGTGAATTACTCAGTGATTTCTAGGCAGTTTTGACTGGCACGGATTGATGATGTACATTTTGTGGTGGTATTAGTCTTACAAGTGAAACGTTTGATTCTTAGTTTGAAGTCTGATGCTCTCTGTAGCTTATTCTGGCCAAGAATTTCAACTTAGCATTTTAAAAATGTACAATAACAGTTGTTATTTTTGTGATGTACAGGAGCAGGCACAACTAAAATCAATGCTATTTCACAAATAAACTAGCATGCAACAAATTGGATCTATAAAAGGGTTTACAGATAATTGCAAAGAAATGAGCAGGAAATGTGTATAGACTCTGTAGTCAATATTACTTTGTAGTAATCTATCTATATTTGTGGCCTATAAACCTTAAAACGTCAAAGGTTTTTTAAATTCAAAATGTCTGACTTTGTCAACCCAACATTTAAAGTTTTCTATAGTTAAAAAAAGGCCAGCTTCTCTACTTCTTACACTTCTTACTGAGCAAATGTAAGATCACCAGTCTATTTGTTTTTCATCAGTCAACAGAAACAGACTTGTTCACATTTAGTCACATAAGTTCCTTTACCTTTAGGAAATCAATGGACAATTGACACTTAGAGCACTTCAGCCTGATGCGCACAGATTTTGTCATTTTTCTCACCCTGCCAGATTGTGCTGTGCTTTGTTTTTCTGACATGAAAAATGTGTTTGCCTAAAACATTTAGAAATCTCCTAATTTGTGAAATGGTCACTGGCCTATTATATTGTCACCAACACACAATACTGTATGTATTTTTGTAAACTTGTCACTTTTTTTGTTCAGACAGCATCTTAGAAGGACAAAATAAGGGCAGACACTGTTATTTGTTGTAAACAGTTTGAAGCATATGTCCAGTGAAACAATCAGTGATGATGTACCAGAAAAGCCTCACATCACTGCAGAACTGTCCACAGAAATACAACAATGCAAACCAGTGTTATAAAGCTTAGAGTAGAATTTCAGCTGAAGTTTATTTTAGTCTAAGTTTTGACTGTTCTGACAGCCTTGTTTGTGCATTCAGACTTCGTCTTCAGTCTAGCAGTGGATTTGTCAGTGGGTGTGCAAGTTTGATCCTGAATCCACAGTGTTTATAAGAGAAGCTTTGGTTTCTTTCTGAGGAAGGTTATGTGTGCAGTAGGATGATGGGATTGTAAAGCTCAGCGGGTGGTCAAATACATTCTAACATAAGATGGTCTTTGTCTATCACTGGTCAAACAAGAACCTAACCTCCGTGTAATCTAAGGAATTATAATACCATATAAAGTAAATATTGGATGGATACCATCTTTTTTGGCAAAGTATTGTTTTTAAATAATTGTTTATTATGTTTACATGTCTGTGTTCTGGTCTGGTCACACATCTTTTATTTATTTAATGTTTTATTAGTAAGTAAGGTTAAAGCATAACATAGTTTGAGTATTTTCAAAATTCAGTTAGTCTCCAGTGTAAAATGTTCAACTCTATTTTATGCACATTTCTGATGTCTCTGTGAAAATGCATGGCTAGAAATCTCCAAAAATACAGTATTGGGGAGACTAGGAGTTTTGTAAAAAATTATTTCAGGAAACAGTATGTAACTCTTATATAATAAAATGCATAGTAATAGGCTATTTACATATTTGTCTGCAACAAATTAGAAAGAAACTACAACCCTAATACAAATGCCTACAATTTTAAAAGGAGTTAAAGCTTTTAAATTTATTTCATACATCTACTTAATGATTAAATGTGAACGTAACCTAAAGTAATTTTTGGGGCACAATATGTCAAGGTTCACTCACTGTCCTCTTACAAGTATATTGACATACCGACAGAAACTAATCACAATGGAGAGCATTTCGACAGTGTACGGTTGCTATGGTTACTTCATCTCGCCAACGTGACTACTGTTCGTCAAGGTCTATTTGGTGGCAGGTGAAAAACGTGCACTTGTAATATTTATCTTTTTTTTTTTTTTATCATTACAAATGTTTAAAAAGCCCGTTGAAACCTATACTTGTTCAAAATAAAATATTTATTGTAGGCCTAACCCTCTATTTCATTTTAAACATGTTTATTAAAAACATACCTATTTCACTATTTGTCTCATTTCTAATTGATTAGATTAATTGCGGTATTACATTACTCATCTAAATAAATTTTTATACATAGCTTTTACTTTATGCTTGGCTGACACACACAAAGACAAACAAACAGTCGTCTGTGTGATTGTAATAAATGTGCTTGGATACATCGACAGGTGGTGCAACGGACCGGTATTCAAGACTACAGACTAACTGTATTTTTCACCATAAAGGCTCCAACGCGCTCAATGTCGCCGCCTGGCCGCGACGCGAGATATATGTATCAGGCAGCGCGTTCCCTGAGACTCAAAACGAGGCTGCGTCTCGAGCAGGGCGCGCGGACCGCATTCCTCCTCATTCATGCCGTGCTGAGACTCTTCACACACGGAAAGTGCAAGGGGAGCTTTACACACTGCTGCCGAGAAAATGTACTCAAGTTTGATATTTTACGCATGGGGAGGATAATAAACCAAGGCAAAAAGAGCACAAGTAAGTAACCTCTGTTCTTTACGCACAGGCGTGACTTTTCAATGCAGTTTGTTTGGGGGAAAATGCAGTTTTTTGAGCTCGGATGCGTGTCGAGCGCTGTTTTCTTCGGCGTTCACTGTGAATGTATCGATACTTGATTGCGTCGGAACAGCCGAGGAGTGCGATGTGAACATTTTATGTGCGGTTTGACACCTCAGTGTCTATTAACTGACGCATTAAACAAGAAGATATCTGCATTGAGCAGCACTAGTGGATGACTAACTTGGTTAGATTCCCTGTGGTTTAATTGCTTTACTGAAATAAGTAACAAGCAGGTTATGTGGGTACAGGGGCGTTCTCTGGGATTATGCAGAATGTAAACGATGCGTTTGTTGGATAGCTCAGTTTACCACTGCATATCACACTTTTAGGGATACGCTTAACTGCATAGGGAGGAGGGTTTGATGTGTTTAAATATATAAACCGGGCTTTGTCCAACACCTCTCAGTTGTTCAGTTATTTGGATTGTCAGTATCAATGTGACAGTATGTGGGTTGGCTGTCTGTAAATTCTCGCCAAGACTAATTCAGATGGGAATTCGGCAAAATTGGATGTAGGTTAGAACTGTTGGGCTGCAGGAGAGGCAGAAATCTAAGATTAGACGAATTTCTAAATGCAATGTAATATCTAAATAGTCTTCACTGTAAAGCTCCATTAGATTAATTCATAATCTTAGAATCTTTATTATGATTAAATTACCTATTTTGTTGAGTAGACACTAATATATTTTCTTCTGTGAGGCGGGAAACTGTTTGACAGTCGAAGGTAACGTTACTGTGTGTTTGTATGTTTATGTTGTGTATGCACGAGATGTTCTGCTCCATTCAGTGGAAGATGTCAGTAAAGTCCTTTTAATACACATTTTAACGTGATGTTTTGCTTTTAATAATGATTTTAAGAAAAAAAATGTAAACTCGTCTGTGTTTGCTTGCAGTAATTGAACTGAAAGATTACGTTTTGAGCATTCCAGCTCGGCGCCCTTCCACAGAGGGTTCGATACTGGCTTTGGTTTTTCATTTGATTGAAAAGAGCTTCGCATTGGAAAGAATACGTGTATTTAGATCGTAAACGTGTTGCATGAGAGGTCGGTGAATAATCACAAAACATTTATCGAAAATGGGTCGTTTATACGTACACTTCAACCACACAGTCATCATTAGATCACTCGTAACTGGACTTGAAGGTTTATTGTGGTGAAATAAACAGACTACTGCGAGTGCGCGTCATCTCTCCAAAAGTTACGTGTTTTATATAAACACTTTTATATGTTAACTGAGAGCTTGATGCCTATGTAAAACGTGTGCCTTTTGAGCATAACGAATGGGTCGTAGTGATGCATTTCATTTCAGTTGCATTCTTGAAGTAGCTCACATTATGGTGTGGTTTCTTTGTAGTGATGGAAATTCTAAGGAATCGAGCGATTCTGGTTCCGATTCTTCTTAACGGACGCACTGTCGAATCTTTTACCTAGTTCTTCTGAGAAAGAAATATTTGGAAAAATGAATCCATGTGATTACCTGTCCATAGCGCTCTGTTGACAAATGATGAGAGTTTCAGATTTAAATGTAATAACTCTTGCAAAAACTTTACGCAGGTTTTCTAGCAGTTATTTGAACTAACTCTACATGATGTATTGAAGCTGCGAGCACAATGTAGCCTACTAATACATTTCATTTGCTCATTGACTGAACAGAACTGTTTACAGAGCTCATGCATACTTGATTTACAAAAAAGACTAATTAGACTCATTCTTTGGACATTGTTCGCGTTTTGTTTATGTTTCACTAAAAGGAATCAACTCAAAAGAGTCGTTTTCTGGGAATCGCACCACACTGGTCGCGCTGTGTGTTTCTGATTCTCTACTCGGCTCGTAAAAGTTGGGTCTGATCTTATCTAGAGCCACCGGTGTATTTTTAAATAATCTAATTCAATAAATTTAGTTAAACGCTTGTTTTTTCCAAAGTAATTCAATGAATAAACTACAGCTAGAATCTTTCTCTGTATGTATCTGATGTATCTGAATCTCTGTATGTGGCACTCTTATCATACTACCATTAAGAGTCCCTGGTAGTTTGATGGAGTTTGTCTTATGAAGTGATGTTATAGCATCAATCACAATGTTACAGGCGTAAACGTCCACCTTTATGTCAAAGCGGTTCGCCTCTGTGTGACACTGTGGGAAACGAAGTGCGCCATGTCAGAATTAATCTCGCTTTGAGTCGTTATGTTCCGCGCACTCGGCCTTTGCCGTGATTGACGGATGTTTTAAATATCCCTGACATCCTCACCTTCGAGCTTGTCAGTGCCAGCCTCCTCTCGAGTCTCTCTGCCGGTGTGGAGTGGGCTGTGGGCTGTATTAAAGCTCCGTGCCCACTCTACATGAGGCGCTGCGTGCTGAGACACTCTTGGCGCCTTTTCCCACACGTTACAGTACGTCACAATTAAAGAGTCACGAGCATCAGTTACATTTATAGTAGGGGAGACCGGGGCTAGTTGTCACACCTTTTGTTCTAGTGAATATTACGTGAGGTTGCTTATTTTCTGTATTGGACATTGCCTTAAAGTCTTAAGGATGTATAAATATATGCAGTTTACCATTTGTGACAACTTGCCCCTATAGTGTTTTAGAAAAGACATTTACTATTAATTTATTAATATTTATTTATTAATTTAAAGTTATAATTTTTGGGGGTTGGAAGCAGATGTTTTAAAGGAAAATACAAACCTCTTGACTTTTGACTCAGAAACTGTAATACTGCCGATGTGACAACTAGCCCCGGCCTTCCATACATTAAATGTTTATTAATTAATAATCTTACCCGAAAGAATCTCTCCTCCAAATTTGTCAGCTTTAGCTGCCAGTTTGCAGTTTCATTTTTCGTTTTCTTGAAAAGCAGGCTTGTAGATTCTCATTACTTGTCTTTTTAGTTTCCTTCAATATCACTCCTAGGACAGACAATGATAGCTTTTTGATTGAGTTTATCATAAAACACAAGTTATTTAATTTACCCTTCCAATCCATTATCAGCTCTTTCTGCACCTCAAATCTGCGGAGACGTCAAACTAACACAATAAAGGCAGTCAGGCCTGAAGTGTTTTGAAGCTGACTGTATCAGATCAGAGGAAGAGATAATAAAATTGTTTCTCCCTTCACTTTTCTTCTAGTATGTACGTTTATATAAGTGTGCGCCGAAGGCTGGCAGATGGTTATCCCTCTGAGAAAGCGTGTGATATTTAGATACTTCATGCCATAGGAATATGACAGGAATAGAGATTAGGCTTCCATTTTATATTTGATCAGTCTTATTAGCAGTCTGCTCTGTTGTATATTTTTAGTGCCTTGGTACTACGTGCAAAGAGCACTGTTACATCGAATTCATTACCATTTCCTTTTACTGAGTTATTGAGTGCGTATAAATAGTGCTTTGGCTTGAGCAGGGTTTGGAGATTGAAGGGCCAGGCCATGTTTTGTTTGTCATGGCCGTCTTCCAGAGGAGATACAGCTTTTCCCGTTCCCTCAACAGACTGGAGGTCTCAGCTGGGAACCTCAGTGTAGGATCAGTGCCACTCATGATGTCAGGACAGCAATGATGAGCCCTCATTCTTCTAGTGTTTTTCCAGCCCTCTTTCTTTTCCACCGCCATCAAAATAAAAGAACTAACAGCTGATTTAGGAGGGAAAAAACATTTCCACCTCTACCTTTGTGTAGAGCTACTGTATTTCTTGTTTTGCTGTGAGAATATGGGGCCGTTAGTGAGATTAGAAGCTTGACCAATGAAGCTTGACCATGACCAAGAGTATCTCATTTCAGAAAACATGAGTCAGCAGCATATAATTTAACCACTGAACAGTATTACATAGCACCGTATTCTAGGAATAGTTAAGTGATGTGCTCTCTCCATCACAGACACTATTTTCCCTTCTCGCTAAAGAACCAACATGCTGTGTCTTGACCCAGTTCCCGGAGTTTGCCCCAACTATTCGACTAGTGCTTGAAATACCAATTGTGACCTTCGACCTCATTGTCAGGTCACATACCATCGTGAATGAAAGTGTCAAGGGCCCTCGAATGAGCTTTTGCAGCCTTTGCCCATCTCGGGTCAGCCCCTGACCTCTTTATGCATATTGAACATTACATCAGTTAGCATTATTAGTGATACACGCTGTTAGAATTAAATTACAACGTCTGGGACCGTTAATGTACGTCAATACCAGTCAGTGGTGTGGATTTCTCTTTTGGGACGGGGTGGGGAGACCTTTCCTCTCACCTCTCCTTTCTAGTTTCCAGGACGGCGCATCTATCCCTCAGCCTTATCGGGGCTTGGATCCGATCAATGCTATCTGCCATCTGCTTGCAGACTACAGCTTTACCACCACCCTCTGAGGAGTTTTCTATGGCCCCTACAACTGATCCTGGATAGCATTGTCATGGCACTCACAATGTATTATGTTAAGCATAGGGTAGGTTTCACTGATGCCAAACCAGCTGTTAAGGGTATTATTAACTGGTGCCGTGGTGTTTTTCCTTTTTGCTCGCCTGTTTTGTATCGGGAAGGGCTTTAGGCTTCTTGTAATGGAAGTCACAGACTGGCAGCATCTCGGAGCCAAATTTCTTTTTGCTGTATTCAAAGGCGTTTCTCACAACGCATCCCTTCAGGTCTGGTTTGAATCATGTGTTTATTTACCCCTTTTTGATGAAAGCGACTCTGGAAGCTTAGCTTTAGGCAAAGCGAAACTAGTAATAAGAATAGCCATGTGTTTGCATAAGTTAATTTGGGCTGTATGTGCGAAATAGCTATATTTCTTACCTTTCTGTTCTTCATGGCCTGTTCAGCTTTGCTTTTTGTGATTCCTCCTTATGGTATAAGCAGTGTGAACTCAATAATAGACTATTTACTGTCTGGTTCATTTCATTTGGCCGTCGTCTCTCCTTGGATACTGCCGCTGAAGCACTTCCTCAGGCAGTTGTGGTTTGTGTACTGAAAGCCAGTTAAATAATGCAAGATCTCTAGACTGGCCATGTAAGTAAGACTAAAAGTGATGGGGCCCAAGGGAACGTCCCTCTCAGAGGAACACAGACGCTCCAAAAGACCTTTCAAGAGGTCAATGGTAGCCATATAGGTGTGTTTTCAATGCGTAAGCAACTGTATAGCGTGCATAAGATATGGTGTAGTTTATAATACAGCACTCTGTGAAGTTGTTTCAGCAAATCGATAAAGCTTTCTCTTGATAGATTGATAGACGTAATATTTCATGATATTGAGTCGGTTTTAATAAGAGCGTTGAGCTTGTTAAGTCAAGGTCCTAGTGTTCAGTCGCCTCTTAATTAATATCTCATTAAAAGACGGCGTGTATTGATCTCTCTCAGTAATGTTCAACCTTTAATACAGCCAGAATGGATTTAGATAGTTGACCTCATAATCTCAACTGTTTTCACTTGTGGTTCATTCTGGCATTATAGATCGGGACCTTTGCTTTGTAATTTTGGCTGCTGGTGATCTTTGCTTGGCTGGTTTTGGGCTAAAAGCGGGTTTGATTTGGAGCTCGCTTTGTGAGTTGGTTTTCTTTTAGGATTAGGTCTAATCCGGGTGAGAGAAACCAGCGCATTGGATCTGTCGTGCCAGGCTTATCCGTTGCCCGAGTAACAGAGGACTGTGAAAGGGTTAATTGAAATCCCAAAGCGAGGTGACGTGTCGCCCTAATCCACGCTGCCCCTTGACCTCTAACCTCACGGGGGGTCTTTGACGTCGGACCTCCTTGTCACTGCAGGCTTCTTGGGAGCCCAGCAAACTTCTCATTCAGTAATGATGCTTCCTGACAGAGCGGCAGCTCGGGAAACAGAAATCATTAATCATGTTTCTAGCAGCTAATCATGTTTTTCTAGCAGTTTGAGAGCGAGCAAGTGAAGGAATGGGCTGCTGCTTTTTAAGAAGGTGATTATGCCAACAACAGCGTCAAATGAGTGAACTTTAAAAAGTCCATACGGATACAGGGGACAATGAGATGAGTTTGAATGGAAATGAAATGTAATGTTTTCCCATATTCAGTTGAATAAGTTAGGAATCATGACACACCACATAGTATATTCATTTTTGCTACTCTCTCAAGGTGTGTTTGCATTAATTAGCTAATACTTGTAATTTTTTGCTTGTACACTTTCTTACATTTGAGCTTATCTTACTCCCATTGATAGATTATGTACCTGCTCATTTGCATAAACCTTCAAACTCAGCTCAACTTGTTGTATCTGTGGTTGCTGTGGTGAAATCTTAAAATTAGGGCTGGACAAAATATCGCACGATAAGATAATGCGCATCTCGTCAGTAAAGCCGGTTCCGTGA
>SCHK01444458.1:2574-13224 GCA_004124795.1 Poropuntius huangchuchieni
GACATTTAAAGCAGACGGGGTTAACCTTACAGTAGCACTCAACACTGATTATTGTCAGACTTTTTAAAAAGACTTTCCTTCATCACTTGAATTAAGATTATAATTTAATTTTAAAGCACAGCCACCACAACATCAGACTTTAGCACCTCTTTTTACTTTTATATCATTCTGAGGTTAAATACAGATTTACTAGCTATGATACTGTTTTTGAAATCAAACATTTGCATAGCTAAGACAGGAAACACTAGCATCTAACAATGGCAAAAAATAAAGCATATTAAACCGAATTAGGAAATAAAAGAGTTATTAAATAAGCATGTGCCATGTTGTGTCCTACACTCCTGAAACATTTCTGTCTCATATTTTAGTGCAGTCAATGCAATTTGGCAAAGAAATGAATTAAATCTGTATGTGTGTGAAAATATTCATATGTAACCCTCTTTTTAATAGTTAACAATTCTAACAATTCTGTAATTCTATTACATGTAACTCCCCAACACTGATTGTATTCTATGTACGTCTTGGGTTTAGTATTAAAAATACATATATCAATTATTTAAAGGGTATTTTAGCATTTATTGCGTTCGGATGTCTAATGGACTGCTCATTCCATAATAGATTTAGATTTGATATCATTTAGAATTATAGAACTCGATGCTGCATGTTTTATTAGGTTAGAAATAATATTAAAAGCTAGAATAAATTAATTCAGGGAAAACTGAAAAAAAGACATTGCCCGTTAATACAAAAGAGACAATGTCATGACTCATGACTGATCTTACGGTATGACTTTAGTCTATGCAGATACTAAATACTTAAGTTATATCAGTGTGTAAATTGTCAAACAGAGACAGAACATATAGAAGACACTATCCCGCTCTGACTCAAAGGCATATTGTTCCTGTTAATGATAAGACATACTGCAAGTTTACTTAAGTCATGTATTTTCTTAGAGACATCAACCTCTATAAAAGCTCAGGTTTAGTATTGTGTACTTTAGTCCTGAGCGTGGCTTAGTTATGTTTGCGTTTCATATCCACGCTTTCTCCAATGCATGAACGTGCTAAATATATTCTTTGTACAAATTCTTTATATCCTGTTGAGATATGTGCATATAAAATATTTCCCTGTGAAATAGCACTGTGCTGTATGAAATTAATTAAATATCGAGCTCTATTCATTTAACTAATTTCTACGCTGCATCACTGGTTGCTTTTTTGAGTGTTACCTCTGATTCATTATGGTTTGATCCAAGAAGAGGCAGAATTGGCATTGAGGTCCTGCTGTAGCAGTGGCCCTTCCGGCTTGAACCACTCCTCTGCTGGGGGGGAGACTGGGTTGGCGCCTGCAGCTTCTAGTGTTTTTGTGGGTGGGGGGTTGTAGGATTTGGTTGTGTAGAGGGGTGTATTTGGAATACGTGGAGGTTGGTGGAAAGGTGCAGGAGTAGGAAGGTACGGTATAGAAAGAAAGGCAGTAGATGTCAACCATGCCGTCGCAAAAAAAGAACAGATTCAAGAGGATGTGACGCAAAGTGTGGACGATAAGGAGAAAAAGGGCAAGATGAGGGGATGGATGGAGGGAAAGAGACATGGGCAGAGACAAGCCAGGGTGGGAGGCCAGGAAGAGAAAGAGAATGAAGTAAAAATCAATGAATGAGGGCAAGAAAGAGCAAAGGCAAGCCTGATAGACAGATAGATAGATAGAGAGATTGATAGACAAATAAAGAGAGAGAAAGAGAGAGAGAGAGAGAGAGAGAGAGATACAACTAGACAGAGAGACAGACAGGTAGCTGGTTTTGTATTATTCAGAATTGAGTCAGGGATTTCAATTTAATTCCTGAATCTGAATTTAGGTAGAAAACAGGAAACAGAATTGCAATCTGCACTTAAATGTAATGAAGTAGAGTAAAATAATTAAAATATTTTAAAGGCCTTGAAATTTTATACAAATATGTAATAAATTGAGAAAGATGGAAGAACAGAATGCATTATCTGTATTAAACTCTTCTTCCTGTCATTCCAATTTGAATTCCAGTTTAACTTCCTCTGAGATGTGGCCAATTAAATTCAAACTCTTAAATTGAAAGAGAGCCAATACTTTAATTCAGAATTTTGAATCCAGACTGATAGACAGATATATTGACAGACAGACAGAAAGAACGACAGACAGACAGACAGACAGAAAGATAGCATTTGAAGAGCTTGTTGGCCAGACGCAGTGAATTTATTTGATATATCTGTTAATAATTGAACTTGCGCTAGGATTATTTTAACTGAAAAGTCCTGATTTGATCAAAGATTAAACACATTTAACAAAGATATGAATTGAATTATTACTGCGTGTGTGGTAAGAGCTTTGCTAATGATGAGCGGCCTTCAGAATGATTGATGTGGTGAATTATGAGGAGAGGAGACGGCGGGGAGCTATGCTGTTAGTATGGATGCGGGAGAGTCTGTTTTAATGTGTATACCTCTGATGTACTTTGTGCAGTGCATGTATATGTGTGTATAAAATATATATATATTGCTACAATGTATGTGGTCTTCGCCCTAATATGCAATAATAAGCATTTGAAAATACAACTTACCTTTCCTGAGCCTGTTCTGTGTGATGCACACTGAAAGTATGAGTACAATAACGTGTTTGTTTGTGGGTGCTGCATACCTTTCCTGACATTGCTGTCTGTGGTGCGGAACTCTCCGGTACTGAGAAGGAAGCAGGCCCTATCGTGGGGGTAACGTTCACGCCCCGTGCACGTCCCCAGCCCACCGGTGGCCGGACTCCTGTCATCTGGCCCCAGCACCTGATCTATGGTGGGACAGTCCTCGTTAGCCAAAGCTGCGTTTGCAGCATCTCCATTCTGTTTGGAGTCTGACAGAATGAAAGAAAGACAGAAAGAAAGAAAGAAAGAAAGAAAAAAAATGACTATTTGTGGTACTGTGTGCATGTGATATTAGAGACAGTCAAAGTAACATGAAAAGCCAGGGAGGAGGGAAGAAAAAAGTCAGGGATGAAAAGGGATGAATAAAAAGGAGTAAAAATAGATGCGCTACAAAAAGAGCAGCATCACTTGATTAAAATGGTGCAGGGGAACTCAGAACATCACATACACAAACACACACAACGTACACAACATGAATGAGTGTGTCTGAAAGAGTGAGATGTGCACACACACTCAAACAAAGAAGCTGCAGGGGCACTTGTTCTTATAGCTTCCGACACAGCTGTCAAATCTAATCTGACGTGAGTTACCACTCAACAATTTACAGAAATAAGCCAGGGGCAAAGCCTGCTAAAGACATGAAGAGAGATGGAAAGAAAAAGGAGGATGGGGAGGCGAGGGAGAAGATGACAGAGACCCGTTATGCAGTTGGACCTCATTGGAAGAAATTACAAATATTTATCGGTGAAATCTGGGAAGATGAACACGTTCACAGTTGAATGGTGACAAAGGGTGATGAATGGATGACACAAAAGTCTATAGCAAAGGTCATGACATAAGGTTCACTACACCAGATATAACTCACTTTCCTGACAGCCATTAAATGACAACCATTAAAGAGATAATAAAAAAATACTTATAATGCAATAAAATAAAAACCATTTATTCACCCTGGTTTCTTTAAAAAACCCACATGGATTTATTTTATCCGTGGAACACTAAAGGAGAAATCTAGAGCAATGTTCAAGCTGCTCTTTTAAACAACAGAAGTAAATGGAAAACATGGCTGGATTTTGAGTAAATAATGAGTACATTTCTGCCTGTGCCTCACATAAAGTTATTGTATTGACCCCATTCAATTTGACTGTATGAAATGACAAAACATCTCCTTGTGTTTTCCACTGACAAAATGTAATCATGCGGGTTTGGAATTTTGGGTGAACCTTTTAGAAACCTTCAGCATAAAATCAGTAACAGAATCAGAGCACCTCTCACGCAAGCCAAAAAAACCCCACCACACTCACACATGGGGACGGGTGACAAACAAATGACTTTGTTATATGTTTCATACTTTTAGTTTTTCGCTACTTAATAAAACTTCATTAACAGTACACATGATGGATATGATGCCAGTACTGTAGGTGTCAAGGGCATGTGGGAATGGTTTGAAGCTACAGGAGGGCACATGTGCTAAAGCGTTTCCTCACAGCAAGCGTCTCAGGATGCTCATGCTCCCTTTCATTTCCTTGGGAACTTCCAGCTGTGAGAACTCCATGGAAGAGCAAAACAAAGAGGAGGAGCCGAGAACTACAGCTGTCATCCACTTAAGAGGCTGCTTGTTCCAAAAATGTTACTTTCCAAGATAAACGATCTAAAGTCATCCTATTTATAAGGACGCACTGTCATCTGTCGTACTCTGTATCTTTGGTATTGAAATCATCTAAATAACGGCAGATATTTGGCAGTAAAATGAGTGCTGCTGATTTGAAACCTTTTGCTTATATTGTAGATCAAATATAGCATATGCTAATCTGAGAGGCCGTGACTAATCTGGCTCATGTTAATCTTAGCATGGGGTGTGTATATCTGTGTTCTGCTCAGTAATGACAGACGGAGCTCTCTCGGCTGCATGAACTCACTGGCTCAACCTGACTGACACCTTCACAAGCAAAAACGGTGAAAAAAAACTGTAAAACATCCTTACATCGAGAAAAACTTTACTTGAGATGCAAAATATTTTTACTGGATATATAAAAATATACTGATTAGGAAAATGTGTTTCTGCAGTGAGTGTGCAAATAAACTGCACACACAAATAGTACTGAAAGCTCCACGTCAATCATCTACCAAAACCGGTTTTCTAGTTGCAGGATCATTTTCCCTTCTCTTCTGATTGGGTGGGATGTTTTCTGGTAGTCTAAGAAACTGATTGGAACGCATGAAGCGTAATCCTGCTATAATTTTAATAACATTCCTGTTCTCTGTCACACTCGGCCGTGACAGCATAGTTTTGCATATCACTACTCTCTAATACTTGTGCGTGTATGTGTGTAGACATTACGCGAGATTATATAAAAGACCCAGTTTAGGCGATGACAGTTCATTATAAAGAGCTGTAAGTGATGACCACAGGCATTTGAACTTTCTTGATGGGTGAGATGGAGCTAGTTGACATCACACACAAAAATACACTCACTTGAAGTGCTGTGCGTCAATAGCATTTTTTTGTTCAAAATATAGCTATAAATTGCCTGAAAGGGTTACTCCACCCCAAAAATTCCAAACCTGTAAAAGCTTTGTTGTAAGAGGCTTGTGACTGTCCCATTGACTGCCACGTAATGAACACTGTCAAGGTCCAGAAAAGTCATTGTCAGAAAACTCCATCTGCTATCAGTGGTTTAACCATAATGTTACGAAGCGTCGACAATACTTTTTGTATGCAAAAATAATAAAAATAACGACTTTATTCAACAATTCGTCTCCTCTGTGTCTCTCCGCGTCACCGTAGCTCCATTTTGGAGAGTACACAGACAAGGAGACAAATTGTTGAATAAAGTCATTATTTTTGTTTTCTTTGTGTACAAAAAGTATTCTCATAGCTTCGTAACATTATGGTTTAACCACTGATGGCAGATGGAGTATTCAGTCACAAACCTCTCGGTTTTCATCTAAAATATCCTAAAATGTGTTCTGAAGAAAAACAAAGCTTTTACGGGTTTTGTACGACATGGGGGTAAGTGATTAATGACAAAATTTCATTTTCATTTCAATTTTTTCATTTTGGGGTGGAGTAATCCTTTAAAGGATTAGTTTACTTCCAAAATAAATCATGTTAATTTACTCACTCTTTCCTCAGTCGAAAAGAAATTAAGGTTTTTGAGGAAAACATTCAAGGATTTTTCTCCATTATAGTGGACTTTTATAGTGGGAGCAAAGGGTTGAAGATCCAAATTATTATTAAGATCCATATATGATCCCAGCTGAGAAATAAGGGCCTAAACGTCATTTTCAGAAATAAATATAAATGTATATACTTTTTTAATCACAAATGCTGGTGTTGCACTAACTCTGCCTACACAACTTCATGCATTACACAATCATGCTGGAAAGGTCACACGTAACATGGGCAGAGGTAGCACCGAACTCCATCTGATTTTCTCTTCAAACTTCAAAATTGTCCAACATTATTGTTTTACCCTTTTTTTTGTAAAGGGCGTTTGATTTAGTCTTTGCACATTCACTTTGTAAACAGTGGGTTGGTACTTCCGCCTGCGTCACGCGTGACCTTTCCAACGTGATTACGTAAAGCGTGAGGCTGAGCTAGTGCAAGATGTTTGTGCAAGCATTTGTGGTTAAGAAGTATATACATTTGTATTTTTTTCATTAGATAACACCCTTATTCTTCGGCTGGGATCGTGTAGAGCCCTTTGAAGCTGCACAGAAACTGCAATTTGGACCCTCAACCCATCGCTCCCCGTTGAAGTCCACTTTATGGAGAAAAACTCTGGTGTGCTTTCCTCAAAAACCTCAATTTCTTTTCGACTGAAGTAAGAAAGACAGGAACACATTGGATGACACAGGGGTGAGTAAATGATCAGGAAATCTTTATTCTGGAAGTCAACTAATTCTTTAAGGTGCGGTCACATTTGTGAAATTTAAGCAAAATTTTCCAGGCCAAAAAAGTCAATTATCGCTTGTCACTAGCATAGCAATGTAGAAAGCACAGCTCACACAGTAGTCACTTTCAATCTGTGTGATAAATTCAAGTGACCAACTGTGTGGGGAACTTTTTTGCCCTCATGCCAAACTCCCAATCATGAAGTCGAGATTTCACCCGCTAAATTTCACAGAGCAACTGTAAATGTGACCGCACCTTTATTGTTGGGAATGTAGCCTATTAGTGCAAAGAAACGCCACACACACAAACACGTAAACACATGGGTACACTCACACACACACCTGCTCTGTTAATCTCTATGATTTCCTCCTGTGCAAGAGGACAGTCTCCTGCCATGCTTCCAGAGACCACCATACTGCCCAGCACATTACCCATGATCCTGTGCGGCGAGGCAGTGGCCATGGCCAGGGCGTCTGGCTTGCAGTAGTTGGGCGATCCAGGCTGTGGAGCCCGCGGGATGTGCTTGTTCTTCTTCTTGGGCAGCTTCTGCTTGGCCATGGCCAGAGAGTAGTACATGCCGAAGTTGTTTACAATGACGGGCACAGGCATGGCGATGGTCAGCACGCCCGCCAGGGCGCACAGGGCACCCACTAACATACCAGACCATGTCTCTGGATACATGTCTCCATAGCCCAGTGTGGTCATGGTGACCACAGCCCACCAGAAGCCGATGGGGATGTTTTTGAAAGTGGTGTGGGCGCTTGCCGTGGGGTCGTCCGGGTCGGCGCCGATGCGCTCGGCGTAGTAGATCATGGTGGCGAAGATGAGCACCCCCAGAGCGAGGAAGATGATGAGGAGCAAGAATTCATTGGTGCTGGCACGGAGCGTGTGACCCAGCACTCTCAGCCCCACGAAATGGCGCGTGAGCTTGAAGATTCGCAGGATTCGGACGAATCGCACCACGCGCAAAAAGCCCAGCACGTCTTTCGCCGCTTTAGAGGAGAGGCCGCTCAGCGCCACCTCCAGGTAAAAGGGCAGGATGGCTACAAAGTCGATGATGTTCAGCGAGCTCTTGAAGAACTCTGCCTTGTCCGGGCAGAAGATGACACGGGCGAACACCTCGATGGTGAACCAGATGACGCATACGCCCTCCACGTAGGTCAGCCAGTTGTCAGTCACTACCTCAAACACAACCTCCTCCCGCGTGACGTTCCCCACCGTCACGTTCTCTGTCTTATTGTAGATGGTGTTGAAGGCCTCGTGTGTCTCCAAGCAAAATGTTGAGATGGAGATGAGGATGAACAGGAGCGAGCCGAACGCCACATACTGGAAACAGAGAGAGGAAGACACAGAGAGAGACAGAAAGACACAAAGAGAGATGAGAAGATGAGCACATTAATATTATACAGTGAAATCAGTGAGAATACAGAACTGTTACAGTGCTTAAAGCCGAAGCGTGTCATTTCTGTGGCAGAACTGCAAAAATAACGACGTCTGATCTAAAACATCATCAACGTCATGACTTTTTTCTCCTCTGCAAACTGCTGTTCTACTGTAGATAAGGAGTCTTTGACAGGGGCTCTGCCAAATAATGTTTGATAGCAAACTAAAGTTGTGTCCCAAATGACGTACTATACACTATGTATTTTTTGAAGGTTATTTTCTCATCCAGCGTCTGATAACCGTTTCCCTTCCGCTAAGAAAAGCTACGACGGTAAAGCACATAAAACCATTTCACACTGTTTTTTTAGTTAAATATATGTACCATCCAGGTATTTGAAGTGCACTTTTTCTTGTCGAATTTTCACACTATTATTAAATGGTGTAGAATAGTGCATAAATACGTACATTGGGACCGTACTTTTTGTAAAACAAATGAATATGTTCCAAGCTAAAGCTAACCTTGAAAAGCTAAAATTCGAGTAAACATTTCATTCTTGCTACCACATTAAAATATACTACATGAAATTTAAATGTAACAATAATAGTTATTTTAATGGCTTTAATTTTTAATGGCTCAATTTAAGTACCATAGTCTATGTGAATGCAGCAATATTATAATACAACACGTGTTGTTATAGACCAGGCTTTAAATGCAATGCTCAGTTTCAACAATATGTAACAGAGAGTCCATGCTTGGTCTCACAATACAACAAAAGGTCTTTGACCTGAAAAAAATTGAAAAACCTTTTCTATACAGATTTTCTAAATCAAATGGCATGCCAGCCTTCCAGTTCTGTGCTTAAAGCCATAATCTGCTGGCATCAGGTACACAAGCACATGGAAAGACCCTTGAAAATAAAATAGTCTACATGACAGAATAAGCACTTTTACATCCAGAGGCTGCCATGATGCAGTTTGGACCACTGCAGAGGTCCTTCACAATCAGAAGGAGGTGTACTACAGATAGAGGGCGCCAAATACTACAACAAAACAGCAAAAGTGCTCAGAGAATGGTGGGAATGGTGTGAATGCAGCAGTCTCATTGACACGCTGCACTGAGGAAACACCACAGGGGAAGAAGATGGGGGAAAAGCAGACTTTGTGAGTAAGACGAGGAGAATGGATGATGGAGGCAGAAAAAATGAGAAGAGATGGTACGTATACAAAGACCTGTAATGGAAGGGGATAAAAGGGGAGAAAAAAAAATGTATATTTAGAAATAGAAGGAAAAAAAATCTGAGAGCATAAGGAAATGGAAGGGGGAGAAAAGAGAAAGGGAGGGGCCAGTGAATTATGGCAGTGTGCGCTGTGCGTGGTCACCATTCTGAAAACAGAGATGTCATGTTGGCTCTCCTGCAGATAGATGTGCATTGATTGGCTAGTGCACGTCTCTTGTTAAAGCCCACAGCCTCTTCTCCTATCACCTGCAATCAATATAATCTGTTTATCTCAGTCCACCTCAGTGCCAGCATCCATACTACATTTTTTTTTTTACGTAGCCCGACATCACAGCCATTTACTTGCAAGCATAGTTGTGTGTGTGTGTGTGTGTGTGTGTGTGTGTGTGTGTGTGTGTGAAACACTGCTGCTGCTGCCATTCCCCCTCTGCAGTGCTCACATTATTCTCCCCACTCCCCGCTCCTCATGTCTCCCCCTCCTCTCTGTCAGTCCACACTTGCCCCTCCTCTCTTTACTGGGGTAAACCATTCCTTTTGCAGAGGAATATCTGTCCACCTCCTTTTCTGGCTCCTCTGCACTGACAGTCCACCTACCCTGTTATCATTTTTTGTTTTTTTGGTTTCTGTGGCTTTTCTGCAAGTTGCCCAGATGTCCCACACATTTCATAATGACATGGCAGACATTCTCACTACAAAAATAATTTCCATAATCAGTATTTTTGACTTCTTTTAACTATCTGAATGCATTTACATGAGAAGCAAACAGTTCAACTTACTTTTTTTGAGTAAATATCACTAAATATTGCTAGATTTATGCTTAAAATAGAAAAAAAACTAGCTAAAAGGGCTAGAAAAATAACATTTATTCTCTGAAAAGTCTTACTGTCTTCATCCTAAGTTTCAATGAAAGAAATGTATATACAGATTATTTTCTTCCGTATTTAGACGTACATCCATGTGAAATCAATTGTGAGAAAAGAAAAAAATTAGGGAGGGGATTTGATTTCATCAGCTGTTGATTGGATTTTGAGATGCTGCTGTTGAGATCAAATTCATAAAATATTATATTTTGATATAACACTGCAAAGTCAAATAAATAAATAAAACATACATTGGTGATTTGTTCACAATAATATCTATAACATGCATTTACAAAAGAGCTGAATGAATTTTCATTTCATGTCGACTTTATTAATTGTGACCCTGGACCACAAATTTTTAAAATTGGGATGTATACATCATCTGAAAGCTGTATAAATAAAGTTTCCATTGATAGGGTAATATTTGGACGAGATACAACTATCTGAAAATCTGAGGGTGAAAAAAATCTAAATATTGAGAAAATCACTTTTAAAGTTGTCCAAATGAAGTCCTTAGCAATGTATATTACTGATCCATTTATTTACGGTAGGAATAAAAGAAAAATCCATAATTTTGACCCATACAATGTATCGTTGGCTATTGCTACA
>SCHK01444461.1:0-12049 GCA_004124795.1 Poropuntius huangchuchieni
ATATATATATATATATATATATATATATACACACGTGTGTTAGTCCATAGTATTAAATAATAAATGAATATGAAAAATATACATAACAAGTTTAAACAAAAATTAAATAAATATACAGTATGACACACGAAGCACATTTTTTAGATACCTGTCAAAACATTTTTACAGCGGAGAAAAATAGGTATTTTTTCACACTTTATCAGCCAACATCTTTTTATGTACAATAATTTTTATATATTGTTAGAATAACATTCCTTTTGTAGGAGCTTGTCTCTCAAGTGGTCCAGTAATATATTTCTTGGATATCATCAAGAAAGACTAATATCCTCTACCACACTAGAAATTAAATCATGAAGGAAATAAACACCCCATTAATCACACAGTCTCATATTGCCCAATAATAATCTTGGGATATTACAATAACTCAAAAAGCAACATCATCCAATAAACCAGCTTCTAAAACCTCTTGAATGAGGCGGTCAGATTTCATTGGTTAATAATGACATGCTGTAATGAGGGGCTTGTCAATGCCACCATCACTTGAGATCCTGTTATGACAATGAGGAAGAAACAGCCACAGTGATATTACTATCATAAATGGCTTTAGAAAGGGAAGTACACATCAATGTGATTGGTTTTGGCCTTGGACCAAAGTGTGTTAGTAGGGGTCTGTGTGCTTGAATGAGAGGCTATTGTTGGATAAGTGTGTGGTTGGGGTCAGGTTTCTTTATTTCTTATTCGCTCACTCCATTCATCCACAGGAGAGGGAGATGAACTGAGCAGCAAGGGGCTGGAATCTGAGACCACCATACTACACACACACACACACAGTCATATATACATTGCAGTACAGTAAAAATCTCTCGTTCATATCTACTCTATCCACTCTGAGAAAACAAAGAGAGACCCTAAAGCTGTGTGTGCATGTGCCTCAAAAGTTTTATATTCACGGTTCAAAGCAGGCCAGGACAACAAGAGCCAGAAAGTGCAAACACACAGACGCTCAGAACAGAACGCCTTGCGTTCACCCCCAAAAAATGTGTTCCAGCCTCGAGGCTTTGGCAAAACACTGTGCGGTCAAATTAATAGTGCTGAAAACCTCCGTCCATTTCCTGCTCTGTAAGAAACCAATCCCCAGCAATCCATTAAAGCATATCTTAACACTAAATAACCTTTTAAAACCCTGCTGGAGCATCCATGCGCTAACATGCTAATCTTCATGAGGAGGCCTTATAGCAGGATCTCTGCAGAAACACTGCTGTGCAAAATGTGCTATCATTGAAAAACATGAAGTAAACAAAGTACAGAAAAGCGTAGCTGGTGGTTCAAACAAAGGAGATACATGTACTGATGCAGTCTGTTCTCTGTTATATATGTTCTACAGAAAAAAAAAGTCAATCAGTTTTGGAACAACATGAGGATGGTAAGTAAATGTTAACTTGTATTAATATTTAAAATTGTTGATTTTGGTTGTAAATCTTTTATTTTTATAATAAATAATATGTTTGTTGTTGTTATTATTATATTATATTATAATATATAATATAATATTATTTATCATATATTATAAATATTTATTTATTTATTTAGTATAAAATATTTATGTGCATATAAACAAACAATAATTTACTGATAATGTTTGCATAATTTATAATTTATTTATTATAATAATAAGATAATTATTAGTTTATCTGTATCAGACAGATTATTAATCTGTGCACTAGAAAATACAGAGACATTTCTTAAAATATCTCTCAAAGATAACAAGAAATATATACAGTTTTATGCACAACAAGCTGAGGAAGATAAATAAATGATGACAGAATTAAAATTTGTTTGTGAACAATTCCTTTAAGCTTGCAAAAAGTATACAATGTCAGCCTTGATCAGAATAAACGAGTACTAACAGTTGTGAAGACTGCCCTCTTGTGGGCGAAAAAGCACAGAATTATACATGATATATAATGAAATGTATAAAGTAAATTATTTATTTATTTATTTTTTGCATATTATGCTTAAATCCCTGGGGCTAGTTGTCACGCGTTTTTCTCCAGTAAATATAAATAAATTATATATATATATGAATCATATATGATATGGATACCATCAGGAAATTTGTTTAGTATTTAATTTCACGCTTGACTCAAACACTAATCATATAACATCCTGATGAAGACTTAATTAAAAAAACAACACCTTCATTGACTGCCAGCATCACAGCTTGTTTAGAGGCCTCGTGCTGTCAACAGAACACTCCGCAAGAAAGACAATGAAAGCAAATAAAACTGAGGAACAGAGACAGAGATTTGCCTGTCTGTAAGCTTGTAGATGGGATCGACTTTAAACCATAATTACATTGAAAATGCTTCAACACAGCTAATGAAGACCTGCTGCGCACACATACACTCACACACACACACACAAAGCGTAACATGGGGCAGGGTGATGACAGCAGTGAAGTGAAGCAGTCATTTCCTGAGCACCATGGCCAGATGTCTCACACACTACGTCTCAGAAATCCCGCTCACACACACACACACACTGGTGTGTAATAAGTCAGACATTTAGTTCTCATTAATACCAATACAAGGGTCACTCAGACACAGCTGCTCGGCAAAACTTCATTACGATGTCCCGCTAAAGGGCGAACCGCACTATTTGTGGACAGAGTTGGATAAAATAACACAGAATGATGTTTTAGTGAGTGTTCTGAGTGGTGCGTGTGTGTTTGCATGTGATGCAGCGAGTGGCTTAATTACTGTGTGCTAATGAAAAGCTGTGTGTGAGTTTGAGAGCAACTCAGATGGTGGAACTGCCACGCTGCGCTCACAGCTCGTAAATTGCACACCTTCTAAAGGATGTGGGCTGTTGCTTGTGTGTGTGTAAAAAAGCTAAAAGCACAGATTTTAGGGCCCAAATCAACAGAGTGCAACTGCAGTAAAAATCTCCTTAGAGATTAGTTGGTGTATAGTGGATGTTATTTGGAATTGTTAGAGCGAATGATGTGCTAACGTGGATGTGCTGTACCAGATGTGAAAATGTTAAACTTAGATAAATGCATCATTAATCATCTAAGAATGCGTGTGGATGTGAAAAATAGAGACTTTTCTATTGCATATGGGAAAACTTGCATAAACCCCAGATGTTTGAGAGTCATCCATGTTTTGAGCCATCACAATGTTTCTCTGAAGTTTCCAGAAGAGGGCAATAGAGAGAAACTCATCTTCTTTTATTTCCTTACACACTTTGTTTGGGAGAAGATTATATATAGATATAGATACAGAGCATAGCTTTCTTTTGATTATAAACATGAGCGCCTTTGTTTGAGTCAACCATTTTTTCTGTTTTAATAAATTTTATTTTTGTTAATTTGTTCTATACTATACTTTTATTGCTTTTATTCCTTTTCTGGACGTCACTTGTCCTAATATAAAACTGGGATTAGTATCTCATGGCTTCTAACGCCTAAAAAGGTCAAAAACGAATCAAACAGCACAAAAGAGTTTATAAAGAGCACAAAAAACATACAAATTCATTGTTGTTTGGATTGGAACTGCACCGTAGTTCTGTAACATAAATCATTTGACACAATTCATTTTGTGGTGACTGTAAAACTCACGCTAAAACAAGCCATTGCTGAATTAGCTCTTTCTTTAATGATTCACACTCTGAACAACACATAAAAATGCAGCTTTTAAGTTTCTCTAGGAAATCACTCTAAAAGGGCAAACTTAGAACAAGAAAGGAGGTTTTGTTCTGTGCTTTCATTAATTGCACACGCAAAAAAACAGTGTTTATACCCCTCATGCCTTGTTTCATGGCCATTCTGTCACTGATTAGCAGCAAGCTGCGACAAAAGCATTCTTCAAGCAAAAAACCTTCCCAAAAATGACTTCCATGACATCCATCTCTCCATAAACGTCTCTGACTGTAAATTCACAATTATTTGACTCTCTCTGCCTCATTTTGAACACGCAGATTTTATTTTTTTTACCACAATACCAGTGATTTCCTGCTCATATGGTCATCCATGCACCCAAAGTCAACAGCAGAGAGACCGTACAGCATAATGGATGTGTTTTATGGAAAGGGTGTTATATTAAGTTTAATAGCAGCGTGCGGTGGGCTAATGGCTGCCTTTGGCTTCCCTCTTGAAAATAGAACTGAGGGTGGGTTTGGAGGGATTCCTCTGTATGTGTGTCCGAGTGAGAGAGACATGTATATGGACAGTTCTAGATATAGAATATGCAGACAGACTGAAAAAGTGTGTGTGACACATGAAAACTGAATGAAAGGAAAAAGACCATTTCAAATGTTCCATTCGTACCATTTAGAGTGGCTAAATGGGGACATTAAAATATATATATATACACACACCTTTATATTCCAGAATAAATGTTCACCTCTCTAAATGTTTGGCAGTAGTTTAGTAATCTGAGCGTTTATCCATCTTGTAACCTGTGATCTGATGTTTACGCGATATGGGCTTTGGGGTTTGTATGTGTGAACGGTCGATAATGGCCTATAATATATTGTAGCCCACTTAATTTAGAGGCAGTTTTAAAGGCGCATGAAGGCAAAGCAGTAAAATATTCCCCTTGCGCTGTGCTGAGCAACGCCTCTATCAACCTCCATCCCACCCTCCTTTTAGAAAGACTTGCTTATTTTAAGAAAAAAAAATGTAAATGCTCTTCTGAATGATCGATGTTTCTACAGTATCTATCTTCATCGGCCCATTTCTCTGTCTCTTTGCCTAGCTCCCTTTGTTTTCTTTCTTTAACTAACCTGCATCGTTTTATCAGAAGTGGCCTGAAATGAAGTGCTAAGTGTCGGGTTTTATTGAAAGGAAACAGACTGGAACAACACGTGTGTTTTCTCAGGCCTGTAAAGACTCCTCTGCTCCTCAGGCCAAATTCTTACTTATGAATTACAACCTGTGTACTGATGAGTCCTCACTGCAGACTCATACCTGCTGAGAGAGAGTACTAGAGCAAGAGAGATGAGAGATGGCTTGAAATGTGCTGTTAATGAGCGTGCGTGCATGCACGTGTGGTTGTGGGTTGCTGAAATCATTAATGCATCGTGGTGTTAACAAAAATCTGGTCTTAATTTGGCAAGATTTGTGCCGTTTTAATGTACATATTAAATGTGTTGCCAAACTTAACAGCAGTCATGCAAGCGGCTGTCTGCTCCACTGAACAAAAGATTCCTGCTAATCTGTCATTAACTGTAAATGAGTGTATGAAATTTTGTGAGAATGCCTTTACTGCAAGCACAGAAAAGTGTGTATAAAGATGTGTTTAGATTCCATATGTAAGCACATAAATACAGAGAAAAGAAATATTACGTTTTTATTTAATAAGAAAGAGACTGATGAGTGAAATAACATTAAAATATGTACATTGTTATTACCTCACAGTTTTGTTCACATTTAAATTTAAAACCTAACAAACTTTTTTTTTCCTGAAATTTGATGCTGTTTTCTCCTAAAATAAGTGCCACAATATAATACATGCATATCCAAATATGTTTTTGAAGCTTCTATGTGCAGTATGCATTTAACAATTATGCAGTTGGTAAATCAATATAAATATTAAATACAACTACTACATAATGATAATAATATTTCAACCACATACAATATTTTAATTATTATTAATAATAACATGCATATATTTGTTATTTATTTATTTATCTTCAGATAAAACTAAACTTGCTGCAAAATGTTTTGTGTATATTTGTGTTTTTTTGGAATTGCCCTTAAACATGTGTTTTGTGAGTATATTTAAATGGAGTGCCAGTGCCTTATAAACTCCTCTGTTCCCACTCTTTCCTCTTTTTTCGGCACATGGTTTCAAGATACGGTCGGCCATGCCACATCAAACCTGAACTCAGCAGCTGGCCGTGTGGTTAAAGAGCGTGTGTGTTGAAGGGTGATGGTTGCCAAGGAACCAGTATTTAATAAAGTCATCGGGTCTAAGATGGGAAAGAAACCGCAGCTCAACTCGAAGCATGAGAAATCGACGAATGCCACCCCCACATCCGCATTCGCTTTTCTCTCACTCTCACTGTTGCTGTAAACACTATATAAGAGAAGTACCATGACACTGCACTGCCAACCTCGACCAGTAATTCAGGATGGGAAATACTTCATTTAGATTGAACGATCATGAGAGATGTGTTCATTTAGCTCTGATTTAGAGTTTCTGTATGTGTGTGTGTGAGCGAGTTTTCACTGTCTGATATTTCTGTGTGTTATGTTGTTAATGGCACACCTTGTTTGCCAGGCAGAAACAGCCAATTAAAAGCAACTTGTGTTAAACTAGGTCCATTTTCAGTGGTATGCCTCCAGGACCCACAAAAACAATCTTCAATGTGTGAGTGTGTGTCTGTGTGGGATGGGGATTTACACCTCACTAATGATGTGTGAGTTTAATACTCATAGCTGTTTTCAGCTTCACATGCAACAGGTTAACACCTTCAGTGCCACGGCTGGTCAACAGAATGTACACTCTGAATTGAGTTTTTACACTATAACAAATAGGAGCAGTAAATCTGCAAATTATATCGCTATTCGTTATTATAGTTTAGAAAACTAACCTGTCATTTTCAGCCATTTTTAGTATTGTTTTATAGTTTGAGTTATATAACTACAGAATATATTTTGAGATTAACAACTTCTTATGTGATGTATGTGACAAAAGTTTTGCATTTTCACATTTTTTCACATTTCTTGTTTCTTCCCCACACACAGTCTTATAACAAAATCTCAAAAATTTTATCTTAAATTTTTGAAATTTATATTGAATATTCTGTCATCATTTAGTCATGCTCACATAGCCAGACATAATTTTTATTTTGTTGCAAAATGTAACTATATTATTGCCTAGCTCTTTATTTAAATTTTGATATGTAAGTAAATTTAACTTAATAAACTTACATACATAAAAGTATATTTACATAGGGTGTATATACTACATAGCATATCACAAGTTCTTGAATGCTTGCATGGATGCAAAATGTAAACTATATACTATATCAGCAAGCTCTATTCTTCTAAATATAACTATAAGGCATGTCGATACTAAGATATTATAAACATCAACATCACGATTTTCTGTAAAGATGCTTTGTATTGTAGAAGATGATCGTGATTGTTGTCAAAAAAAGTACAAATAAATTTGACTATTAAATACACAACTGAAGGAACTGAAAGAATATAATTACCTGCTGCCTGGATATAAAAAATAGCAAAATATATAAATTTTTTTGCAAAGTAGTAAACTGGATAAAAGTCAGTATTATTAATGTATATAACAATCATTTATAAACATTTAAAATGATATCTGTTCTATTTTCAGGTTCTGTTTAAGAGGAAGGAAGGTAAATTCTGTTATTGGAATCAGGTCACTGATTAAATACAGTGAGGTTAAATGGAGTAAGACTGGCTGCGAGGAACATCGTTAGCACATTGGCATGACGGACTCCAGTAATTAGGGGGTGTGGCTTCACATCACCAATCACCCTGCTGTGTTTGGTGCTTCCTGCTGATTTACAGTGTGCAGACTAAGATGTGGCTGTTTTAGCAGGTCATAACTCGCTACACACACATACACAGACACATTGGCTAAATGAGTGCCAAGTGCACACACGCACACCAGGCTTACGGATGCCAGACACACACACACACACACACTCTCCACACCGGCCTCACCTGGCTGTTTTTTGTTCCCTCTCACACTTTTCCTTCCTTTGCAAATCCCAGAGTGAAAACAGAGGCCAGTATACCGAGTTGTCGTGAATAGCTGGACAGTGAACCGGGCTGCAGGGAGCTGAGGAGAAAAAGGAGAAGAGGGGTAATGAGGCTACAGCTTCATGTTGTACTGGTGTTAATGTGCTGATCGGTTGTTTTGTTGCTTCAGTAGCAAATTGAGTGAGGGGAGACTTTAAAAAATGTGCTTTAAGGATAATTTAACATGGATTCTTAAAGACTATATTAATACATACTGTATAAGGTATATATAATTTCTATTTAATTAATGTGGATTACAATATAGTAGCAAAATTGTACCTTATTTAAAAAATAAATTGAACAACAGCAAGATTTTTTTTAATTATAATTTTTTTTGTATATATAAAATTTTCATTTAATTACATAATATAAATAATATACACTCCAAAATTTGGGTTGGGTAAGATTTTTTTTTAGATTAAAATTTTTTGTTTAAATGTAAAAATTTAGACTTTTACAGTGTTACAAACAGAAAATGTAAACAAAATGTTAATTAATCAATGAACCCAGAATAAAAATGTACCACATTTACTACCTGTTCTTAACATTGATTAAAAGATAAGGAATACATTTTAGATATTAAAATAAAATCAAATTTAAAAAACGCTGATTTTAAATGGATTTTTAAAATATTAAAATAAAAAATATTTTAATAATATTCCACAGTATTACATTTTTAATTGAGCATTAGAGAGTTTAATAATCATTTAAAAATCTGACTGATTCCATACATACACCAAGTGTAATAAACTGTAATAAAACTTCACAATATTACTGTTTGTACTGTATTTTGATCAAATAAACGCAGCCTTGGTGCATATTAGACACTTCATTTAAAAAAAAAAATTTAAAATCCTACTGATCCCCAAACTACACACCAACAGTCAAATACTCAAATGGTTACATCTATCTAGCAAGAAAATAGTGTAACTACTTAAACAATTATAAGAAAAATAAACTGTTCTTTATGAGACATCCAAGACCACATTGATAAGCCATTTTATCAGGGAAACCCCTCTGATGTTAAACAGTCATTCCTTAGTTTAAAGTGCCCATTTTTTCTTTGTAGATTCTTCTTTTAATTCTATAGGGCTGATTTTAATTTCAAACTTCCTCCTTTGGGAGACACATGATAGGAGGATTGCTCTTGAAGAATGAGTGTGTGTCTATGTGTCTGTGCAAGTTCTCATCTAAATAAACCCCAGGGTGAAGAGTCGACAGCACTGCAGGTGGAAGGCTAAGGATCACAGACCACACACACAGAAAAACATATGATGATCAGACAGGCATACTTTGTTCATTAACACAAAAGTTCCTTCCTAACAATTCAAGCACAGTCCACGACCAAAAAATGCAAAAGAGACAGATCATTATGACAATGAGATCACTTATTTTCTAGCTTAGGCACGAGCTTCTATGCACACATGCTTACATGCTTGCACACACACACACACACACACACACACAGCAAAACAGCCCGCCTATCACCATCTCTCTGTGAAGTTCAGACCATCATGCTTGAGTGCTCAGAACAAGTTCGGGTCGAGTCAAGGGGGATCAACAGGGCCCAAGGCCCTTGAAATCCCACTGGAGAGCAAATTAAAAACGACTGCTTCAAGAGCTGGTTAAAATTCTTATGTTTTATTACTCCTTTCTCTCACAGAGCTGTTGACAAAAAAAAGAGAAGAAAGCAGGGAGAAGTGCGATGTCGAAAGCCAGAAGTAATTCCGCATAGACGTTTTACGATGGAAACTTCAGCGAAATGTAATTTCAACGCTCATTCACTCCAGAAAGAAAAATCCCATATTATATGAGAGAAAAAAGTGTGTGTGTGAGTGTGAGAGAGATAGGGAGCACTGATCAGTCTGTGAAGTATTAGAGCAAATAATATCAAAACACACTTTTCTCTCAGCTTTCCTTTAATATATTCATTTAATTTCCACCAAGTGTTCAGCTTTGCCACTCAACAGCATCTTTTCTGTTGGAGGTTGAGCAGTTGAGAGCGGTCAGAGTGTCATCTGCTGCATGAACTAGAGAGGCCCTGAGTGGAGAAACACTTGAGGGTGTAAGCGAGTCATAAAGGACAGTCAGGATCAGCTGAACCCTGCTTACTAGAGACCAGAGACATAGTGTCTGACATGATTTATGACTGCTGGACACCCAGAAGAATCTAACATGATTTCATGGCATTGTTAAAAACCAGAGCTTTGGATCATTCTGGATCACAACATTTTATTTCATTCTTTTTAAGATTTCACAACGATGTGTCTTTTGTTTATGTTACTTAAACTTAAGTATTGGAATAATTCTAATATATTTTTTTAAATAATAATAATAATTAAATAAATAATCAAGTAATAATTTAATAACAATATAATTAATTCAGGTTATTTATTACTATTAATAATTACTATTAAGGATTATTATAATGAAATAATTACACAATTAAGTGATATTATTATTAGATAAAATTTAAGAGTGCTCTGAAAATATTTTTTTCAGTATGAAAATAAGTAGCTTTTAGAGTTACATTTTGAATTCTATAAGACTTAGAATTTTAAATAAATTAAAATCAAGTTTATTTTAAAAAGCATATTCTGCATGATTTTCTAAAGTAAAAACAAACTAAATGTTTCACTGAATTATGCTGACAATACAATTTCTAATAATAATTTATGTATAAAAAACAGAAGCATTTTCACTAGTGGTTTTGGAGCTCACTGTATATTACAATTATTTTAAGAATAAAAAAACGAAATATGATGTATTTTTGAAAATGGGCTGTTTTGACTGTGTGCTGACATTCCACTTAATGTCTGATGATGGCGCCATGCAGCCAGCATGAGGTGATCCGGGAAGGCAGCCATTCTCTGTCTTCAAACATGTCATTAATGTTTTCTCGCTCTTACTCTCTCAGCAAGGTCAGAAGTGACTGCAAGAGTCTTCTTTTTTGCTCTGAAGAGTTTTCCTTTTGCTGGCTCAGTGCAGACACAAACAAATATCACTACACTATCCACCTAACAGCCATCAGATGTGAAGACAAGGACCAAAAACATGTGAAAGTAAACAAAAACAGTTGTAACAACAGACAGAAAAATGGACATTATGAGTAACAAACGAATCATCAGCACTTTGGAACGCCAGCGTTCAAACCAAACCCAAGCTGTCTGGCAACTTATTTCAATTCATCCATCAAATAAAAGCCACCACACTGCCATCTCCTCACTCCTTGGTTATCCACACAACATTATCTTTCAATGCAAATTAATTTTGTCCCCACAGGGCCACCGTAGACTTCCTGTAGCCGCTTGAGTGTGATATGAATAGAAAGAGAGGACAGAACCGCAGCTTTTCTATAACATTTCAGCACAGATCCCGAGTCCTCACCACAGGGCCATGTGACGGCGAGGGTTGCCTTGTTTTTACAATGCGGCTTCGTTCTTCCACTGATTTGATTTATGAAATGATCAGGGGGGAATAAAATGATCCCCCTCCCCACTGAGAGTCTGTCCACAGGTTCAGTATGAAATGAATTATGCCCAGACCACAGCAGCACAACAGTGTGATAAAGCACAACTACGAGACAGTTATTATCAGAGAATCCACCACATGAAATAATACGCTTCAGCATAAAACACAGTGCCTTTCAAGCAAATAAGAATTAAACGCGAGAAACATTAAACACTCGTAAGACTATAATTACTCTGTCTCATTCAGAACCCGTTCAGTTCAACTACTGTGCTTGTGTGAGTCTGAAATCACTGCCAGACAGTGCCAGACGTCTAAATATGGTAGTCTGCGAAATGGCTGGATATTGGCAGCAGAGGCTTAAATCCAAGCAAGGACCAAAACAAAATGTAGATTGACCCTGACACTTCCAAATGGGTCATTTAAACATATGACTTAAGTTTTTTCCTGATTTAAAAATACTTTCTGCTGCCGTGTTTATATATGCATTTAAATAAGCATATGTTTAAATTATCCATTTGGACGTGTCAGGCTCAGTTATATAAACACTACTATATACACTAGTTATATGTACACTACCATTTGAAAGTAAGTTTCTTACACTCACAAAGACAACATTTTTTAAATCAAAAGTACAGTATAACAAAGTGAAATATTAATTACAAATTAAAATAACTTTTGTATTTTAATATATTTGTTGAAAATTTTATTTATTTTGTGATAGAAACCGATTTCTAGAAGTCTTCCATGTCACATTATCCTTCAGAAATCATTCTAATATGCTGATCT
>SCHK01444462.1:0-15174 GCA_004124795.1 Poropuntius huangchuchieni
ATAATAATAATAATATAATATTGGCTGAGAATTGATAGATACGATTTTTAAAAAATGAATAACTGATGTAGTCAAATATACTATGCATCTTTTAAAAGATTTTCTTATCAGTTCCCTCTGTTCGGTATCTGTGTAATATTATTCTGTTACCAGAAAATCTCAATAGCATCCTTTTCTCAAGCGTTTCATGATCTCCCACACAGAATCCAAGATTCCCTAATCAGCTCTATCAAATCACGATGTTGTTGTAGTTATGTAACATTTGCGAGCTCCAGATATTGCTCAGTCAGGCTCAATCAACAGTCTTGAAATGTAATTGCCTGCATTACTTCCTTTGAGATTTTCTAATTAGGCCAAATGTCCAGCTGTGTTTAAGGAGATGTAGTTCAGCAGAACTGTTACAAGCATGTTAATGTCACTTGGCACCTGGGGCTTACAGACGCTTTCAAGTGTGCTCCACTTTGCATGTCATTGCTGAGTAGTGAATTGGTAACACATTGGAAAGCCAAGACGACCTCCCAATAAGACTCTGCTCTGAATTCCTGACATTTAAGACCATCATGTCACAATACGGCTCATTATGGATCCGGATCATTGTATGTAATGCCGTAAGTCTATCCCTCATGGGTGTTTAGAGACGTGAAAGTGGAGTTTAAAGGATCACAATGGCCCTTTGTCTAGAAAGCTCTCACCCCTTGACTGTTGACTCCAAGACAACATGTGACCCCCTTGCATTTGGGTCATTTCATCCAATTTGGTCGTCTCATGTGAAGACGCTAGCACTAGCTGAGGTGGAATTCCTCCTACAGGCATGCACATATGAATTGGTGTCTGGCAGGGGCATGATCTGAGGTTCATTCACAGTCAGGGACGAGCTTTTTTAGCCCTTTGGCCTTGTAGACTGGCCCTGTAGCCATAACTCTGAGATATTTAGATAAGCTTTTAGTGCCTGCAAGAATTTTGTTGTCCTTTGAGCAAAGGGGTAGTTTTTTTTAATTAGGGGAGGGTTACGAAAGTGTCAAAATCTACTCTCACGTTACCAGTAAGTATGTATATACATGCACAGTTATAATTGAGCTAGAACAAAGTTGAGTCTGTCTGTTCACGTATACATGACAGAGTGTGTAATCGAGCTACAACCATATTATTTAGGATGCTTAGTCACAAAACCCAGACTGGTATAATTTCAGTCATACTAATTTGACTATTTGACTTAGTTTGTCCATCACATGTAATGTACATTAACGAGAGAATTTCAAAATTTACTAGTCAGTGTGTTACAGTAAGTATACTTCCATAGCTCTGGCTCGTGGACTGTCTGGGTGAAGTAATTTTCGTCAACATAACAGTTCGCTGATGTTTACGCACACCATCCCCATGCGCTATTGTGCATGTGTAAATGATTTGAGCGCTCGAAAAAAGTGGTCCACTAGATGCATCTGTCCATGCTCACAGCCAAAGTAGTGTGTGAGACAAAGGAGAACATGGAAAGTTAAGTAGCTATACCTGAGCTTTTATAGATTGTTGTGTATATCCTTATATGTCTTAAAGAGAGAGTTCACCCAAAAATGAAAATTCTGTCATTAATTACCCTCATGTTGTTCCAAACCCGTAAGACCTTCTTTCTCGTGAATGGCTGACCGTAAGAGAAGAAATTGTTGAATAAAGTTGTTGTTTTTGTTTTCTTTCCACACAAAAAAGGTATTCTCGTAGCTTCGTAAAATTTAAGGTTTGAACCACCAATGTCATTTGGACTTTTTTAACGATGTCCCTTCTACATATCTGGGCCTTGAACGTGTCAGTTCCCTTGCTGTCTATACAGGGTCGGAAAGCTCTCGGATTTCATCAGAAATAGCTTAATTTGTGTTCTGAAGATGAAAAAGGTCTTATGGGTTTGGAAAGACATGAGGGTGAGTAATTCATTACAGAATTTTTGGGTGAACTAACCCTTTAAAGATGCCCTCATATACTATTATAGCATTTATTCATATTTTGATATAATTGAATTTTAGTTTTGGTAATTTTATGTTTTGTCATTTTATTTTATTTTAAATATTTCTATATAGCTTTAATTATTTTTTTTTCCCCCAAGTATGTATCTGGGACTTCTCTTTTTTCCTCCCCTTAGACATTTACATCTTTGGCAGCAGTGTTATTTATCCAGGTCAGTTTTTGGTCATGCAGCTCCACACTGACTTCCACAGTATCTGCAGTTGCAATCCAATCAGTACAAGTCTGATAAAGCAGTCTCAATCCTCTTAGAAAAGAAGCTCCTGCTCCTTGACAAGGGGCTGAGTTGCCTGGGTAACTCCATTTTCTCCCCTGCGCTCGTTCGGATATCCGTCCTTGTCCTCATCTTTGTTCGGGGTGCCTTTTTGAAATATAACCCCCTCTCTTTTTTATGGCCTCTCCAGCAGTTGTAGGGTTAATGTTTAGCTGCAGCCGTTGGAGGAGGGAGAGACACTCAGAGGAGAGGTGGGGGGCTGGCCCACAGCTGTTGTAGTAGGCTGGGTCTATTGGGGTAGGATGCCTGCCTCACACTCCCTTGAACAATGGGAGGACATGGAGGCCACTGCAGACGGCAGAGACAGTTTCCTCGCACTGTACTTTCAGAATAACGTGAGGAGGATTTCCAAAGAGAAACGTTAAAAAATTGGCGTTTGTGGCGTTTGCGAATCCTGCTCCCGTGTCTCACATTTGCCTTGCATGGGCTGCACTGAAACGTCTGGGATGCTCTGACTGGAATTAAAGGTAATTTTTATGCATAGCTGTTCGCAGCGCTGGTTTTTAGCCACGACTGAATCCCGTCTGTATGTTTCTCGCTGTATTTCAGTGACTTGTTTGCAGGCACTTTGTCTGGAGTGTGTTTCGTGATCATATTTGGCTTAGTACGGAATAACTATGCATTTATCCCATGGCAAACAGTTTCAAAGCAGTCTATACGATATATTTGAGTAGATTACCTTGCTGCATTAATGTTTTTGAAAGCTGTATGATGTTGCAGGTAGGTCATTGATGATTCTGTATGCTAATCAATCAAAACGGTTTGCTTAAGCCGGCGTGGCATGATGAAACGACCCATGCAAGTTTTCCTTGTCCTGCAAAACAGCTGATGCCATTTTTAAATGGACTATTAAAAAGTCTATCACGTCGCCATCTAGGTTAGAGCAGCAGTTGCATGCTAAAATGTTAATAAACACAAGTCTGTTTGCATTGGATCAGGGACAACACGGCTTACATCCTTCATTGTTTGGGTGTGAGTGATCACCTTATTTAACTCAAAGCTGTCTGTAAGTAATTGAGAATTAGATTGGAGTTCATTCACAGTTAGTCGGCGAATCCAAATAGTCTTTGAAGGAGCTGGAGCTTTTGCTTAGTCCTCTTTTAAGTGTGTTTAGGTAGCTCATGCTGCAGTCAAGGCCGTGCAAATGTAGACAACGTACTTCATCCAGATAGGTGCACTGCCGCAAAGGACAACAATAGTGCATGAGTCTGCAGATGCCTGCGTGCTAACTTTGCTGAAAGCTACCGAGAAACGTGGCTTACCTTTTATGTTTTGTGCAAAATGGAGGACTAGAGAGTCCATAAACATTTTTGGGGGGAGGCTTTGCTGTCAGTGATGCGACAGCCCGAGCCAGTGGACGAATAATCTTTAAAGCACACGGAAAATTGCAATGGAAATCTTTACCCCAGCTGCATAAACCTGCATTATTAAAGATTTTATATATTTAATGCCACATTCAGGAATAGAAGCTGGCTCGCCGTACTTCAGAGACTCTTTATCCCCGGAATAATTTACATCAAAGAGAAAAAATAATGCCCTTAGGGACTTGATGGAGGGTCTATATGTTTGTTTGCTTTGCCACAGTGCTTTTAGTCATTATGACTCTATTCACTGTTTTTGCAGACTGCGTGTTTCCTCTATCTCCGTGATTGATCATTTTATCAGCTCGTAAATCATGCGAAAAGATCAATAATTGGGTTATGAAGGTGTCTGAGGGCTCTGTGCCCATTGTGCAGGGTGTGAATAATCAGAGACGTCTCTGCAGATGCCGATTGGCTGCTTCTTAATAACTCCTCGAGTGTGGGGGATGGAGGCGGAGCTCCCACCACATTTTGGGATCCCATAGAGCCCTACTTCTGTTTGATTGCCTTCACACTGGCTTTATTCCACCCCTTCGAGCCATCCCGGGCCTCCCCCAACATCCACTTTCCCTTTTTTATCGACACTCTTTTAAATCCTAATTTGCATTATTCGAGATATCATTCGCAACTGTACGAAGTCACCCCTCCTAAAAATGCAAAATTACATGGCAGCCGATTATCCATTCATGGTTTATTGGTGAGGCCGGTGAAAGAAACATGGATTTTTTTTTTTTGCACACCGACACAAAGGACTAAATTCATGTGGCTTGTACTAAATTTATTTTAAGATTGTAGTATTAATTACCAGTTTCAAATGGTTTAATACTGCAGCCATCCATTTTGTTTTTGTAATTGCTGAAAGTATATAAATTACATTTATTAGAAGGCATCTGGTTGGGATTTTCTGCTAGTCTTGATGCCCTTTTCTTGTACAAATGAATGCCTGTGATTCACTGCATGATGGTTAAAAATAAATTTGAATTCTTAAATTCTTCCTGATAAAAATTAGCCGTTCTCCTCTACATCATTTGATCAACCTCTCAAGAAGCTGTGTCCTTTACATTGTCAGATAAGAGCGTCTCTCTTGTGTTTGATATATCCAGCAAAAGAGACAGTGGCCTCTGGTGTCTGACTCCGCCATGTTTTGTCGGAGTCTCGTCTTAGAGCATAGCTTTGATTTCTAGTCTTAGTCACATTCTGTAGACTTCTCTCCTCTGGGCATCATACCAAGCCAGTGACTCAGAAGTATGTGAGAATATAAGTCCTACCAACATTAACAGTAGTCTCTCAGAAGCTTAGCCTCAATAAATGTACTGCTTTGCAGACAAATGAGTTTGGGGCCCTGTTTTGGGTACGCCACAGTGCTTTATTGCTATGTTTACTATACAGCATATCAGTGGATTAAGGGGCTTGCATTGTGCTCGAGCGCTGCCAAGAATCCTGTTGGCATGGGTGCATGTTTGCCTCTGTTTTTGCTTGTCGCTAAAACCGACTTCACTATGCTATGGTATATAGAGCAGGGCTATAACCATCCTGGGATATTATGGTGGATACATCCACCCCCAGTGTTCAGAATAGTGGTTGATCAATGTAGATTTTTCTGTGCATGATTCCTAAAGGGACAATTTACCCAGAAATGTCATTTACTCACCCTCATGTTGTTCCAAATCTGGATGGTTTTTGTAGAACACAGAAGGTGAATTTATGAAGCATGTCCTGTCCACCCTCTTCAGTGTATAGCGCTGCCAATATTATGCTGTCAAGCTTCAAAAAGTCGTCACATTATTTATTTATCGCTTTATATAATACAGATCATTTTACATGAATAAACAGCAAAATGTTAATGTTGTAAAATGAATCAGTTCTGAAACCTTCAATTTCAGTGGTGAAGTAGCTTTACAGGTGATAAAATCGTCATTATTCAGCTCAATTTAGTTCAGTGTTGTTTCTACTCGGTTCAGTAACTGTCAATGTTGCAAAAAGCACTATAAAATCATAGAGGTGGTCCATGAGTCGTGCATTATAATAACCATTTTGTAAATGAATCATTCATTTGGGTTGCATCTTGTATAAAATAAATCGTTATATCAAAATCACAATAATCTTGATGATTTCTTCACGATTCAGACTAATTCTGATCTGAACTTCAACTTCTGCTTCAGTGGTTAACATCTCACTGGAGGAGATGATTGTCAGTGAATAATGTTCATATATGGCCTTTTTTTTAAATTTTGGTGCTTGACAGACGTAGTCCTCATTCACTTTCATTACACTGAAGTGTGATTAGTGTAATCCAGCTTTTTTGCTCTTGAATAAAGAAAATACTAGATGAGGATGAGTCATGACAGTTTTTTTGTTTCATGAGTTTAATAAACAAAAGATCCCTTTAAAGATCTGTGTAGGTTGTCACGTGTGTCCAGCATAGAGCAATATAACAGTCTGTATGTTGCAGCCTTACGTTTAGGGCCAGATGCAAACTGATGCTAATCTTCTTAGATCCTTACAAGAGCACAGAGGATTAGCCCTGTTCTACTGAACACAGTACTTCAGTTGTGTTTAAGAAATGATTTTACTGTAGTTGAGACCAGTAGCCCTCGGGACGTCTGTTCTTGACATCCTGGCTATAGTTCAATCATACAAGAACATCACTACAAAATGTTAGTCATGATGATTTCTTATCTGTCGGGAATGTTTCTAACAATAGTGTGACTGAATATTTTTTTTTCCATCATTCCTGGTCTTGGAGGCACCATGGAGCAAATGTTTGGGTCAAACCTTGATAACTGAGTGCCGACTCAGTGGTGTGGTTAAACCATGTGTGGTAGTTCTTGACTGAAACTAAAAATAGTCTGTTTCGGTCTTGTCTAGGCTAGAAGGAAGCAGCCTAAACAGATTTAGACCTTGAGCTGAAGATGAATGCAGATTTATTTATTTATTTATTTACTTAAGTTTAAGCCACTGGTTTAGTCCACCATCTTGATTCCGTGTTAGTTAGTCCAAACATCTCTTAAGGAATGTTGGATGTTGTCTCTCTGGAGACTTTTGAGGAAGGCTGAAAAGTACAGTAGCGATAGAGGGGAATTTCTTGACTGACAGTCATCTCCCCAGTGACAGTATTATCATAAAGACTCCAAAATAGGCAACTGAGGCTCTGTTACAGCAGAAACAGCTCACTCACCCATACATTTTTTTTATTGCTTGCAAGTGATTCATAGATGAAAAGAAAGATGATCGAGGCTGGTGGTGATCCTCTTGAGATTTTGCCCAGCCCTGGCCTCCAGCATTCGGAAAACGGTCAAGCATTAACAACATGGGGTAAAAATGTAGAGACATGACACAGTTCTAGCTGATCCAGTATTGCAAATGTTGTGAAACCAATATGTCATCACTTACGCATATGTAGATTTAACTTCCTTGTAGCTCGAGATCATCTTTATCACACAACTCTTTTAGACAGATGCGCATGAGGACTTGAGCGTGACACAGTAAAATCCAGAGGGATGTTTTGTTTAGGTTTTTCTTTTCAGACAAGAAACAAGAGTGCTAACCTGGAATACCGGTTAGTTCTTCTCCTCTAGCTATATTCACCTTACAGAGGAATATCATATAAACTTGCTTTTTAAGGTATAAAATTTCAAGCTTTTTCCCCAAGGCATTGGATATTCACTGTTCATTTCTTGGTGAGTTTTTAATTTAATTTAATTTAATTTAATTTAATTTTATAGATTTATTTATTTATTAAACAACTGGTAAAATAGAAGTATTTTATAGGACAATAGAACTGTTTAGAAATAGAAATATTTGTGTAGGATTTGTAGATGGATTAAATTCTGGATTTTAATTTTGATCTTTCAGTTATGTATCTATTTTTGTGTTGTAAGTCGTTGTGGATAAAAGTGTCTTCTACTGTATATGAAAAATGTAAATGCTTCCGTTCTGCACGGCTTAATGTGTGACAGTTACGCTACAAATACATCTCCCTCTATCGGAAAGGCTATGCCTTGTGTCTTTGTGAAAAGAGTCTGTCATGTGAAAGGAGCCTCCTGGCACCGCAGGAACTACCAACTCTATAGTGTAGCCTGGAGCCTGTCGAATAGTGCCATCTTTACAGTTAAAACAGAGCAGTATTCTCTGACCCGCTGCACCCTGTCAACCCTCTGACCCCAATAGCCTTTGTATTCATTTACTTCCAGATATGGTGTTTCCATTTAAGCTATTCACTCGCAAAGAGTTAGATGTCTATAGATAAGCTTGCTACATAAATGAGCACACAGAATGCTTAGAGGATCAATAATGAATAAGTCCCATGAACATATTGATTTTCAGATTCAGTTTTGCAGTGATAGTCCATCCGCTGATTACATCCGGTGTTCGTATTGAAGGTCAAATTTATGGTATAGTGCAGTGGTGGGAATAGGTGGATGAAGGTGACTGGAAGTTACTGTTGTGGTATAGTGGACGTTTACATCAATAAAACAGCCATCAAAATCAGGAGACACGGGAGAAGCATGTTTAAATTATAAATTATAAATTAATTTTGGCATCACTGAGATTGAGTTGAAGCAAAATTTTATCCAATATATTTTTGGTCACATTAGTTTTTGGCTGATAAATGTCACTTTTTAATATAATTTATATCATTATAAAAAGGAAAATTTTTACTAATCTAAAAAAAAAAAAAAAAGTTTTAATATTGGCCAGTATAATGGTTAATGGCTTTAAAATGTAAATGTTAATGGTATGGGCCTTACAGTGCATCCCTACATTTAATAAAGTAATGTCTTAATGTGCAAAGTGAAATTGGGGTAATGGTACAATTCTTAGTTTGCCAGGCAGGTTTGACCACCATAATTTTTTTTTAGCACACACTAGAACATGTTTTTTTTAATGCAGGTCAAGCAGATCTGATTCTGAGCCCCAGTCAGTAAGTCAGTAGGTCATGAATCTGCATGATGGCTGGAATCCTCCAGTGTTTTCAGACCTCTTCTGTCTAATCCCCTCTGATGACACTCTTAAAGTGAAGATGTGTCCTGCCAGGGACTCAAGTCCTGCTTACTCACTCTCAGCTGTCTCAAAGACTCGATAATCGCGCTAACTCTTTTACATCGAGATTAAAAGGCACACCGCTGGTGTGTTCTGTAACAACTCCAAGTACACAAGAATGTTTGGAAAGTTGATTTACAGGTTGTTTAACCAGTTGTTTACAATATGCAAACACGGGGTTAAAACAAGCAAGAATTTGAAACTCTTTAAAGGTGGAGTGGAGTGATTTCTTCTTCATTAGCACACCAAAGAGAATTGCATTGATTAATGTGTCTTCAAACAAGTTTCGCCAAACACTCCTCTCCTCTCATCTTCAATCTCTTTCTTTTTGTTAGGTAGAGACGATGTCGGAAGAGACCCAAAATAGAGTAGATGAGGACTTTGAGTCTGAGGAGGGTGATCTGGAGTCCTATCTAGAGGAAGAGAGTAGCAGTGAGCTTTTGGAGCGAGTGAGAGAACTTCAAGTGAGTGGCATATACTTTCACTAAGAATATGGTTTTGTTTACTTTTCTTCCTTGACTTACTGTTTAAACTGTTCTATTTTTGTATAGGCCGAGAACTCTGCCCTTTCATTAGCAAACGAGAGTCAAAGAGAAGCATATGAACGATGCTTGGACGAGGTGAGTTCCTTTCCAACCCTTCATACAGAGATTTGAAATGTTTTTGCCTAATGCAGAAGCCAGTTAGATAGTCCGATGAGAAATAAAATAGTCCTGAAAGTATTTTGTGTTTAATTTATATGTTTATTTTTAGGTTGCCAACCATGTTGTCCAGGCTTTACTCAATCAAAAGGTAAAAAATTTGTGGTTTTGCATCAGGAAAATAGTTATAAAAACTTCATTTGAACTACAAAGTCTAAAGAGTTATTTTATATTTAATTCATATTTTTGATTAATTAATTTGAATATGTTTAATATATAATGTTGGTTGTAAATTTTACAAGTGGTGTACGTATTCTAGTCATACATTTTTCAAATGTTTTTTAAAAGCTGTGGATTCTTTCGTTTTAGGATCTCAGAGAGGAATGCATTAAGCTGAAAATGCGCGTGTTTGATCTGGAGAGGCAGAACAGAACACTGTGTGAGCTCCTGCAGGAGAAACTGCACAGTCAATCATGTGTACATCAGCAGGTAAATGATTAAATCCTTCAACATACGATGACAAAATGTGCAGTGCAGGTCCGATTTTAGTTTGAAGTTTGTTTTCCACAAAACATTCCTTAAAGTCCACAGGGATGTCCTATTAGGTTTGTTTAAAAAATGAAGAAAATGGCTCAATTAACATTTTCCTGTTTAATTTGCCTGGGCTGCTTGGGCAAGCATTTTTTCATGGAGCTACAAGGAATTTATGTGTAAACAGGCAAAAAAAAAAAAAAAAAAACCTTGTTGTGCATGCATAGTTGTGATACATGAGGTGTTTTGCATAATCCAAAAATTGATTCATATAATAAGAAGCTTAAAGCTTACCTGTCTTATCAAAGCAGCCAGGACCCTGTCTGGAGCACATCGGCGAGCTGCAGCACAGTGAATCTAACAAACTGATTGAGGCTCAGAAGAATGCACAGGCCAAGGTAAAAGCTGTACACAAAGTCATTGTTGAATCAGTCTTGTATGACAACTTTAACTCATGCCTATGATTTGGTTCCACAGGGAAACAGCGAATGTGCACAAAATTGCATACCAGAGACCCAAGGCACATCCACATCCATGGAGGCCATGTCCCCATTCTTGAAGAAAAAAGCACACATTTTAGAGGTCCTCCGCAAGCTTGAAGAAACAGATCCGCTTCGGTACCATCGTTCCTCTGGCATTCCCTCGATCTGTGACTATAGCCAGGCTCTTGCCTCTAAGGAGGCTGTATTAGCCTGTAGAGACAATTCATCCAGGTGCAATGCACCCAAAGCACATTGTTCCCATTCCTGTCCAGATGTTTGCACACATCAGCATTTGAATGGAGGAGAGCACAGCAATGTAAAATGTGGTAGTTGTAGCACATGCTTGTTGCTGTCCAATAAAGATTCAGTCAGCTTAGCCAAGAGTAGCCACAATTGTTGCACTTCAGCTCCCATTACCATCGATAACCTCAATCTGGCTCGGCCCGATTTCCAAGAGAACATGGAAATGCAGAGCCTCGTGAAGCCTGCCACAGGTACAAGTGAACTGTTTATAAATAGGACATCTGGAGACATGTCCATTCTTTCAGCAGAGCCAGGTCTTAACCCATCGAATGATCCCCACTCATTAGAAGTCCCTGAATTATACTCAAGACTGACCGTTTCAGAGAGAGATCAACCCAGAGGGTCCGATCATGTGTTTGTGGAAACAAGAGACAAGAATAGGTTATCCGACCTTCTGCTTGAATCTCAATCCAACAGGTCAAGCGGCAGCACCTGCAATGAGACGATTTGTGACGATAGCACAATTGATGTGGTGCTACTGGACTCGGACTTGAAGCACTTAAACTCTGTAGCGCCACAAAGACTCGAGAAGGAAGAGTTTGCAACAAAAGAAGACACTGACTGTGTCTGTCGAGCCAACATAGCCACCTCAAAGCTGCCTACTCTCGGACTCAAAGACAATTTACAAAATGCACACTGTGAGATGGACAGCAATGAACCAGTCCACAAAGGTCTGTTATTTTCTCCTAATGAGAATCATACTGCCTCAAAAGTACTGGATGATATCTCCGTCCCTGTGAAAGACACCCCATCCGATCCTCAGTCCATTAGATCGAAAGTTGCGGTCAGCCCGAATCAAGTTTCCTGCCTTAGAGAGGTCAAGGCCTCACCTTCCAAACTGCTCAAGTTCCTTAAGATACCCACTATTGGAGAACGTACTGCAGTACCTGCTCCACCTCGTCTCAGTCCTCAGTTGACTCGTAGCTCGAAGATTCCTTGCCGGAGCAACAACTATGAGGTGCACAATTCCCCTGTAGCCACGCGAAAAGCCACCACGACAGAGAGGCAAAGACAGCTGCCCCCTTCTAAATCGGAGTCACACTCTGCTCCAACTTCTCCACCCCAGCCTGATGATGTCCCTGCACCATTGCCAAAGGACCTTGGCTGTGGTATCCCTAAAACAACTCGTGTAGCCAAGCCTACGCAAAGTTCTCAAATTCAAAAGACCCCTCAGAAAATTCCACACTACGAGAATGTCTCTGACATCTCCAAAACGTGCGGCTCTGATGTATCCCAGCTGCTTGGAGAAGTGAGCTCATCTCTTCAAAATTCCAGCCCGGTTAATGAAGGTGCGAAAGGAAAGCAGACGAAGTTTGGTATAGAGCGACCAACGAGTCTCAAGCAGAAGGAAATCTCACCAGAGTCTGATTCTTCAGACCAAGAGGACAGCTCCGATAGCCCCGTGTGGCATAAGCAAGTCAATCATCGCAGTCTGCCCAGTCAGTCGTCATCCCAGAAGGCTCAGAGTGGGATAAGCACGAGGTCCAGGAGCCAAGAGAAAAACGAAATGGCAGATAATGATTCACAAAGCTCCGAATCACCTTTTAAAAGGAACGATCCACCGCCTGTTCCTAAGAAATCAGGGATTGGTAGACATTCAGGTGAATCAAGTCATTCTTTTAAAGAACGACTAGCTGCACTTGGCAAGTTGAGGAACCCAGACGAGTCCACAACTTGTCCTCCACTTGCAGAGAAGAAAGAAATTCAGTCCGCTGCAAGCATACCAGCACGAACCACCGATAAAAGCAAAATTGCTGACAGAAACTCTGATTGTAAGTCAGGAGAATATAGACTTCCTAAAAATACAGATTCCGTTGAGGATAAATCATACAATTCAGGTCATCTTGATGGTGCTGTTTCAAAACAACAAGCAGCCTTTCAGCATGTTGAGCAAGCTGTCAGGTCTCTTCCCTCTAGCACGTTAGTCTCCAAACTTGAACATGAATCCTCCAGAACATTCTTAGCCAAGCAGGAGAGCCCGAAGTCTAAGATGCATCCACCATCTACTAACCTAGAGGCTGCACAGGCTTTGCGGAGCTATGCTAAGAGTACGGCACCTCATAGCCTTTCCTATAATGGAAAAAATGTCGCTGGTCCCCATAGTGGCAGCCCCAATAAAATCCCCCTCAAATCCCCAACTAAAACTGTGCCACCCTCTATGAACCGAGATGGGAAACCCACTCAAGAGTTTCAGAGGTACATGTCCAAATCTGAGGACAGGAGCCATCTCAGGGCAAACAAGAAGAAGAATTCTTCCTACGGAGAGAGTCTTCCTCCACCACCACCAAGGCCAGTAGATAACGTTGAAGAAAAAAGGCACTCTGCCCCCAGTCCACAGTCTTCTATAGAGCAGAAGGTCATGAAGGGCATTGAGGAAAATATGCTGAAACTGCAAGAGCAAGATAAAGGGCAAATGGCTGAGGTCAAGCAAAAGGCTTCCAATGGAATTGCCAGCTGGTTTGGTCTGAGAAAAAGCAAGCTTCCCGCTCTTAGCCGCAAACCAGAAACGTCAAAAGCGAAAGATGACAAGAGAGAATGGAAACTCAATATATCATCAGTGGGCAAGGATTCCAAGGGGGCTGCGAAGAAAACCGAGAGCGAGAGCCTAAACATTTCCATGCTGATTGAGAAGGCAGAGGGCTTGCATAAAGCTCTTGAAGAAGAGCGGGCTTATGTGAATGGAGTGGCCTTGGACCGACAAGGAAAGGGACATTCCTGCGAGGTGGTGATGGACCAAGCCCAAGGCCAGCTGTCTGTGATGTACAGAGGAGTGCCATCTGACAACTTCATGCAGCAACTGCTAAACCGGTGAGTACAAAGAAACTTCTGCAATGTTTTATTTTGACATTTGTTTTAAAGAAAGATTAAAACAAAGATTTGAAGTGCATATTTCAAACATGATATAAAAGAAAAAAAAAGTCGTTTGTGACATTTGGTTTGGCTTAACGGAATTAAATGTAATTTTTAATCATATTTTCAGTCATATTCCCAGCTATTTTGTTTTAAGATGTAATCTTTTAATGTATAAATCAACCCACAATAAAGCTACAAGTCAAAGGACAAATTAATTGCTTAAATCCTTAAATCCGTAATCTTCAAGTGCGTAGTTGTAGTGCAGGTTTCCAGGTGTTGAAAGTTAATTGTAATAGCTGATGAATGAGTAAGGTGAGAAAATGTGCTTTGAGACTTAATTGGAATTTGACTTGTGAGTCAGCTGGGAATTTACATTATCATAGTGGCTAGGCTTCTGCACATGGTTTAATAAATTAAAGGGAAAGTTTTTTTTGGTGGTAGATCTCAAAAACAATTTTACAAAAAGTTCCAGAAAGGTTGGTATAGTTATAAAAATAGTCCAAAGCCATACGTTTGGTCTTTGAGGAACATGCTGAAATATACTAATATACTGTAGACAAACAATGAACAGTATTTTCAAATCAATTTTATTCAAATTCTTCTATAAGGGTTGATGGGAAGGACACTGGTAGCATCAGCATGGCACATCGACGCCTCTCGTTTGACTGTAAATCCAGACCTGTATTCAGTCACCAGAGCGCTGGCATTTCTGGTCAGACAAGAAGCAGTGATGACATAGAAAAGGTAAAAATGGAAATTCATGGATATAATGCACATTTTTGTTTTGAAAGTTCTTAATAGAACTTTTAATGTTTTTTTTCTTTTCACAGGTTTCTGCATTACTGAGTAAAGACGTCACGTCAGATGAGAACCTGGCTGAGACGATTCATCATGAACACTTTGCAGGTAAGGCATGATCACAATGCATGACGTAATGGTTTTCAATGTTTCCAGAGGCAGGAATTTCAATTGGTTAGCATGTAGCGACAAAAACGGGTTTTAACCTGTCAACGGTGATGAATAATCTAGGTGCGTCTGAATTTCTGTGGCTCCCATGTGTGAGTCATCCAGCAACAGCTGTATGGCAAACATTATCTTGATGCTTAGGGTGTGATCCTGTGTTATATATGTGAACATATGTGTAATTTAAATAAGAATAAAATAGAATAAAAGAATAAAAATTAAAAAAGTAATTAAGCACAATCATTCATATATTTTAAAATAATAAAATGTTAATATATTTTATTCAAATTCCTCTCTTTTAGGATCTGGAATCTCTACACACACCCTTGACAGTGGCATTGGCACCTTCCCTCTTCCTGACTATAGTGCAAATGCTGGTTGCAAAAGCATTCCCAAAGGGAAGGCCCATGGGGAGAGTGACCCTTCTCATCTCCAGGGAAAACATGGCTCAGGGATGAAAATGTCCCACAGGGCCTGGACTTTGGAGAGAGAGTTGTCATCTTTAGAAGAAGATTATATGGGGGGTCAGGATATGGATCATCACACTGGCACTTTGGAAAACAAGATTCCATCCAGCCAGATTGCAAACATCGTTCATGATGGTATATAATACTTTTTAGCTGTCACTTAAGGTTAATCAGCTATTTGAGTTTTCAATGTAGAATAACTGTACATTAAAGGAACACTCCACTTTTTTTGGAAAGAGGCTCATT
>SCHK01444482.1:5298-17966 GCA_004124795.1 Poropuntius huangchuchieni
AAAACCGGGGCAAAATACATAAAAATCATTTTTTTCCAGTGTTAAGCAACAGTAAAAGAGATACTGGCCTTTGCAAACCACTATTTGCACACACAGAAACCACAATTACACGCCACCGCATAAACTTATGCCTTTGGAACACATCGCAGTATGCATTTGCTTGTTTTGTGTGACACTTTAAACTTGTTCTACAGAAAAAGGCAGACAGTCTAGTGTTTCTAAGAGATAAAAGACACAACTGGGGACGCTGTAAAGCTGTGCTCCTGGCACTATACCATGCGGTTGCTTGGCAACATCTCAATTTAGCCGCAAAGTGGAGGTGTTTGAGATCGTCGCTGATAAATATTGAGCATGATGATATCTTGATCTCCACCGACCTGCTTTGTAGAGGGTCATCAGTGCTTTGTTCAGGTTTGAATCTACTGCATAGGTTTACGGCGGGGTAAAATGGTGCCTTGCTGCACAATTACACCATTAAATTCGATTATTTTTGTAAGGCGCCGAGTTTGGGGTGGGTTAATTGAGCTGAGCAATGCTCGTTCAGTGCAGAGACCACAGGCTTGGAAGTAACTGATCAAGAGACTACAGATCTAATTAGTCATCAGGCCACAGACCTAAATCTGATTGGACCTCCCGAGTCCACCTGAATCTGATTACACTCCTCGGCTGCGTTCAGAATGGAACGCTAGCGCGCTGCCTACTCTCTTCTGTGCAGTGCGTACTTTGTACTGTCTAGTAATTTTTAATAGTAGCACGTTAAACGATATGCAACATCTTTGTGTTTCACGGAAGAAGGAAAACGAGGTCGGAACAACCCAGGGGCAAATAAAAGATGACAAATAGCAGTATTGGTTGCACATTTTGACAAACGCAGTATGTCATCTGAACCCTTCATGCATGAAAAAATGTTTGCACGGTATATATGTTGCAAAAAAAGCACAAGCAGTTTGCATCTCATGTGCAGCTTTGGAGTATGTAACTCATGGCAGGTGAGCTCACAGATTCTGGCTACTGAGTAAGGTTTTGAGTCCAGCCTGCCTCTGCCCTCTTGCCTCTTCAGATGTCTGCTCAGAGGACTCGCGCTAGCTTTGAATCTATCAGGCTGTTTGGACTGGATGGCTCTTATGGTTTTATCAGGCCATCCAGCTGTGCTGAGAGCTGCTGCTGTTCGCTTGTTCAACACATCTCTCCTATTTACAGCAGCAACACGTACAAACCAGGGCCGCTTTCTCTGAGGAGGCAAGAGAGGCATTGCCCTCTCCAAAAAACTAATAAAAAAATAAACATACAATATTGGATGAGAAAATGGTTTATAGTACAAAGTTAAATTCTAAAGTCTTTTTGTCTCCCTTACACTCACGGTGTTCTCACTGAGCTCTAATAAAGAAAAAAGTAAAAAAAATAACAAAATAAATATATATATATAAAAAGTACAAATCAAATCACAGTACAAATCACGGCAGTGCCTCCACTTAGCTGTGACTGGCTGATCATTGTGTCAATAAGATAGTGCCGCCTTAATATTTGCAATGGTCCTCAAAACAGCCTAAATGGAGAACTGATAAAAAAAAATAAACTCGGTCAAACTAAAATGAACTTATATTGATATATTTTTAATTATATTTTCCAATATGGAAAATATTCCAATTCCAGTATTTATTGCTTATAAAATTAAAAACATATAGATGTTTTAATTATTACAAGAGATATGGGTTTTTTTTCAGTGCTATCTGGGGTAAAGTCAGTACATCATTCCTAAACGTCACTAAAAATTAGTTTAACAATGATGCTTCATAACTTTACCTAACATAAAAGAGAATTCAGTACACTTTTAACTTTAAATATAAGGGTAAATACAAAAATGCACATTAATATCCATAAGGTTGTTCCAAGAAGCCCTAGCTAAGGCAGTTTGCTGATTTAAGACTCTCTAAATGACCCAGATTTTGAAAAAGAAAATGGAGCAATTTATAATAACAGGGTACATCATTTGAAGCATTACATCAATAATCTCTGAACGGACTCTACGGACAGCTGAATATGACAGGATGCATTTCTATCTGTTTTTTGACATGCACTCGGGTCAACTTGACATTCAGATGAAACAATCATTGGATTTCATTTTTAAGTTTACTAGGTAAATGACATGAAATAAAACTCTGAATACGTTTAAACAAATTTGTAGACAGTGATGCAAATATTTTATAATGAATTCATTTTTCCAGTCTTATATGGTAAAGCTAGCCTAATAAAGTTGGATCTTGATAACACCAACAACGTTTAACTGCGAACGATGATGATTGTTCTAAACATGTCACCTAAGCAGTTCTTTAAACAAAATAACCAGAATGAAAAAGTCTTACTCTTAATTAATATAACCCGTGTATTTTAATAAATATTAATAATATTTTACCATTCAAATTTACTTGTTCAAAATTATTTCCACTCCCCTGCGAAATGTAGGCCTACGCATTGAAATACACTGGAAAGTGTTACAACCTCGAGCATCTAGTCAGACGTGTCTGGTTTTCAACATGTTATTTATAATTTTAAAGAAAATATAACTTTTCAGCTCATATAGAATTCACCGATTTCTAACGTACTCACCTGATCTCCCGCGCTTCCGCTTCCGGTACAATCATTCTTGTCGCGTGACACAGCGCGTCCGATCGACAAAAAACAAAGCGTTTTGAACTGGTATGTTTGAGTAAGTTCAGCGAATCTATTTTAATGCATCGATTAAAAAAAACTGTGATTGTAATTCAGTGATTCAATGGCGTCATCACTAAAGCTTTGTCCAACACTTGTGTTCTTGACCACTTGAGAGCGCGTGCGCGCGACAGGAAGTAAGTACGCAAGACCGTCCAAGTTAAAAACGGCAAAGTGCAGTGCCCTCAACGCATACTTTTTTGCCGAGATCTCGCGAGATGTCACGGAAACCTTTCATGTAATAAAATATTAATATAATAATTAGATATTAGGCTATATATAGGCCTAATTTGGTAGGAAAAACAGCGTTTTTACGTTTTATTGGTGCAAAGATGAGTAGTGGTGATATTTATTTTATACAACATTTACAACTGCTTTTTGTCACTTAATTAGAAGTACCACAAATTAAATTATGTCATGTTATAGGGACTACCGAACACACATTTAGAAGTTTATTTTAAAGTGCAAATTATTTAAAATTAAAATCAAAATAAAGCTCTGTAAACACTTACATTTTTACAACACTATAAGTGTGTTCCATCAGTTAATGAAAAGTTGGACACACACTTGTGGTCTTCATGCTCACTTGGGCCAAATACAGGAAATACGTCATTTAAGTAGTCAAGTGGTCAAGTGCAAAGACAGCAAGTGTGGGTATTTGGACAAAGCCTAAACTATTTCTGAAAGTCACCTTCAGTTCATGTGTTATTTTAATTAAAATGTATGTAGCCTAGAGTATGTGAATATTGTTGGTTATTGCTTTTTTTTATATAGCTATAAATAAATAAATAAATAAAAAACTTTTGTACATTTAGGACTAGTGAAAAATTCATACACCCTTTTAAGCCACTTGTAGCAAGCATAGCATACATACAAAAAAGACTAAAGAAAGAAAGAAAGAAAGCTGAGCTAGTTTTTCTTGCTTTGGCCATGCCTGCTATCACTCATGTTGTCAGAAATCTGGTTTATCACTGTAAATACAGTATGAAGGCTTCTTTTGGAGGTAGCCCATCATAATCCCAGAATGCATTTTGATGAAAAAGTCATTATCAGATGGCTTAAAAGTGTAGTTAAAAATAGTTCAGTCTAACCAATTCTTGTTTTATCATTTGTAAGTTTCCTGTGCATTCGAGTCATTTGTACAATCTGCCATATTGCTAATTTCACGTGATGTACTGATGAATTCTTTGCAAAAACATTTGTTAAGAAAGCACATAGGCAACATGAACCTTTTGTGGCCTCCATGTCTATAAAGAAAAGCAACAGCTGGGGTGCTGGAGTTAGTGAACGGAGTAAGTCATAAGACCGAGAACTTATTTTCACAGAGCAGTTCCATAAAGATCACATCATAATACCTTTATTAGTGTTTCTGCTGCATTTCCTGTTTGATTTACTGCGCAGTCCCAAAGGGCTGATGGGTGATTGTTGCATACTCCCACTATGAGGCAAAACCTGTCATTATCATGTCAACCTGTTGAGTCTTCATTTATTCTCCAGGTAAAATATTGAGTTGAGTATTCTCAAAGCTTGGCTTTGATCAGAAAAGCATACTAAAATACTATTCTTTCAGCACTATGTAGTATGTATGTTGAACATATGTTAATTCCTGCATGTGAATTCCAAAATGTCATCCACCGTGTTTAACATCTGGACTACCTAATACATTTTTTAAACACACAGTTGGGAAAAAGGGTCATATGTCTTTTTTAATAATGTAATAATAATATAATAATCATATACAGAGTGTATTTTGTGTTGTTGACTCACACTTGTGACAGAAAATGAATCTGAAAATAAAATAAAATATTTAAAAACATAATAAATACATGGTGGTTGTGAAACCTTATAAAAGAGGACCGTTTTTAAGGTTTTGAAATGAATTGTATAATGTTATTTTTTTTAATATGCCCGTATCATTTATATTTTTAGTTTTAATTTAGTACTTTAATTTGAACTAAATTAAAATGAGAAAAATTACCTAGGCAACTAGCTTTTTAAAAATAGTTAATTTCAAATATTTTTCTTATTATCGTTCGATAGTACGACATAGTCGTGTTGATTTCAAAGATTTATATGCAGATTTGTTTGTGCTATTAATAGACATTTTAATGTGGTGTATTGTTCTGAAATCAGAACATTAATTGGTTTTGAGGGGTTGTAGTGAAAACTGAAATTGAAAAAAAAAATGGAAAAATATATAGTGTATTAAGAACATTCAAGTGATCAAAGTTCAAATTTTACGATCTAAAATACAAACAGAGAAGCTTGTCTGTCACTGGAACACATTTCAGTCGAGGGCCTCTATGGTGTAAGGAATTTTATTTAACATTTTCATGAAATTTGATACCTGCTAGTGTACAGTACACATTAAAATATTTAACTTCACATACTTTAAAAGAAAAAAAGTTGCAATAATAATGAACTGCCGTGAGTTCGACAACAAACGGTTGTGCTCGGTTTAGCAAACAACTCGCACAACTGCAAAATTGTGTATTTACCGTGTTTCATATATTACAGTTATGTACATACTCCTGCCACACGTATACGCATATACAGAGTTTGTAAGAAAAGCAAAACAAGTCATTTACTGTGCTGCATGTTGAATTGTTGAGCTGTTTCCATTTAAACTTACCCTCATTCTCTGAAGTCAAAAGCAACAAAGCAGGACATTTCTGCTTCCATCATCTCTTAAAAAGGCCTGTTTGTTTTCAGGCGAGGTCACCGATGATTTACCTCCATATGGGCGATCCAGATTTCCGTACGCGTCTCGGAGCTTCACCTGGAAGTCAAAGCACCTTCACAGCTTTACACCTCCAATCCCCGCAGATCAGCTCATTAACAGGGCCTTAACACCTGCCGTCTATTTACCCTTAAACACGCTTCTAATACGACTTCATCCCGCCTTCCGCCCGGGAGTTGGCTCCTCGCAGAAGCAGCGCTCGTCTGCCTCGAATACTCTCGAATGCACATGAACGCAGCAAAGATTCGGAGTACAATACAAACAGTTTAATTGTGTCATTAACAATCAGTAACCACTCCTAGTTAGAACATTTCTGCATAAAGAAACCGAGAAACACTTATAAAACAGTCAGTCGTAACAAAATAACTGGTGTTCTCATTGCAATAAACTCATAAAAAAAGAACCACTTTTTTTATACATCATATTTATACAGGAATAGCTTTGAATTGGATCGTTAACCAAAGGAAGACACATTGCAAACATCGATTTCACACAAATTGCATATGTTTTTCTCTCTAAGGTGGTCTCTATAGGTTAGTCATTTACCTAAGCTTATTTGCATGATAGTAAAAATTGCATACAACATTAATCGTGAAGCTCGTAGCATGAGTTGCTTGACATACAGCACTTTTTTAGGCAACCGTTAAAGCACATTTTCCATTTAAAACGTTTAAGACACTTCTGATTTTACTGCCCATCAAAATTACATTTATAAATAGAAAAAGATCAGTAAAACGAAAAGCGCCGGGTGACGGAAACGTTCCCCAAACGTAATTACATCAGAACGCAAAATAAATAATGCGGGACGATGCTTGTGATTCACATTTGAAACGGTGGGAATCCAGGATTTTACAGTGACCAAAGTTTTGCAAAATAATCTAACATCGGCAGTGCCATATAGTACAAGGCATTTGTTGGCATAGTTTCTTTAAGACTGTATACTTTTTTACAATTAATATATGTCTATATATATATATTTATATTTCTTCAAACCAAATAATAAGATTGAGCCGTTTCCCCTCGGGTTTACCTGCAGGTCGTAGGGATCCAGAGACTGAGCCATCCTTTTATTTTCTCTCAAAGAGAAGAATTCGTTAGCCAGCAGTGCTCGACTCAGTACCTCATCATTAAGGCCTTTGTCTACCTCTCTTCTCCAATGTCATGCAAATTTTTTTTTTTTTTCCGTAAAAAAATCCAGTTAACATCACGTACGTAAACATCAAAGTCTATCAAACTCCATTGACTTTCCTTTTTTTTTTTAAAATCAGTAGCTCAAAATCAGTGTAAAAACAACAGACAACAAGTGCAGTCAGCAAATATCCACAGCAACATACTGTTTGCTCGAAGGAATAGTTTACGCAAACATGAAAATTCTGTCAGAAAGTGGCTTCCGAAGAACAGCCTGGCCGCTCTTTTCTATATAATGCAAGTGAATGAGAACTGGGGCCATCAATGCAGTTCGGACAAACAATCTGAGATATTTAAAATGAAATAAATTAAAAAATAAATTAAAAAAAATGAAAAGAATGAGAGAAGTCAGAGAATTAAAATACATATATTTAGTTGTATTTACTGCAAAAATGATTCATTATTTGATAATAATAAAACTTATTCGATGATGCCTTTGTGCATTTCGGAGCTCGACAGCCCAAGTCGCCATTCAGTTGAAAGGAAACAACATTTTCATTTAGGAGTGAACTATTCCTTTAGGATTTTTCTTTTTACATTTTGTTTCGTTGTGCAGATTATTGAAATGATGCACGAGTCTTTACAGTGAAAGAATCCACGCTTTACAAAACTCTGTATTATTCAGTCTGGTGTAAAAAGTCTTACAGTTTCGCTCATGGAACACAGACGAGAGTGAACGACAATAAAACCCGGAAGCAAAAGAAAGCCGTCCGTTACTCTTTTGCCTCCTGCTCAGTTTGGGCCTGTCCCATGGCGTGCGTTTCGGGCACCAGGTGCTCTTCGATTTTAATGGAGAACATGGTGCTGTTGGTCTGCACGCTCTCGTCCAGCTCGGTCAGCAGCTCGCCGTCCTTGAAGTCCGTCAGGCCCTCGTCCTTGTTGTTGTTATGAGAGAGGAAGCCCAAGGGCGGTTCTTTCAGCTTGCCGGCGTGGTTGATGTAGAAGCGCTGGTTCTGGAAGAACTTGATGATGGTGTGTTTGGGCAGGTCCAGCTGTGCCGAGAGCGTGTGGATGGCCTCCTCGTCCGGATACAGGCCCACGTCCTGAATGAAGCTCTGCAGGATGCCCAACGCCTCCATGGAGATGCGGTTGCCCTGGCGGCTCTTGCAGCGGCTCTCGTCCTCGGTCTCGGCGGGCGAAGCGGTGGAGGGCTGCCGAGGGGGCAGCCGCGGTCCCATCTGCTGCTGTTGCTGCTGCAGGGGCTGCTGGGATAGAGGAGGCTGAGATGGGTGCGGAAGGGGCAGCGGTACTTGGAGCTGAGAGGAAGGCTGTTGATGAGTCTGAGAGGGGCGAGAGACAAACGTGCTACATGTCAAACTCAAGTTTTACTTTTTCGTATCCAATGTATCTGAACTCAAATGTCCGTTAATATTTATTTCCATGGCGTGCATTTGTTTACTTGCTTGGAATCATTTGATCTATTGGTTTAAGTCAATTATTTTAATAAATAAAATATTTTTAGTGTCCAGCCACGTAACTTTTGAATGAGCCTCAACTCGTTCAAATTCTTGAACTCTAATAATGTATTGATTTTAGTTCATTACAATTTTAAATAAAATAAAATAAAAAATAAAATAGCTACTAGTTTTCCATGTTAAAATTCTTTCATATTCAATTACTAAGTTAGTTGATTTAAAGATTTTTTGAATGAGTCTTACTCTTTTTTAATCAAAGTTACTCTTCTGAGTCTTATGTTTTGAACTCAAGTGTTTCATAATTTGATATTTTTTTGTGAATTAAGTTCCTAAAATAATAAAAATGTAATTAAATTAAATTTTAAAAAATAAATAAATGTGAGAGAGAGACAACGAGATGAAAAAGAAAAGTTTCCAGCAAAAATAACCATATTGTGATATATATACCATTACCGTGCTATAAAATGACTCATATTATGATATATGATTTTGGTTACGTCGCCCACCTCTAGCAATCAGATGTGGGAATTTTATAGCTTTACCTGTTCCTGTTAATGCTCGGCTGTTAACACGAATGCGAACTCTTTCATCAGAATATTCGCATAAAAAGTGCCGGTCTGTTGATTGCTTATCAAGCCCTATTCAAAAGCTGTTGCTTAACACAGTAAATACAGCCTCAATACGTGGCAAGATCTCATCGCGAGAGATGTGCGGCGTGTCAGCGCTATCGGTGTCTGTGTTTAGGCCACTTTCACGTCGGAGTAAACATATGACACATTTGCTCTGAAATGCGCCATTGTTTGCGAGTTTAGGCCATTGTAACCGGCAGCTGCTGTTTTCCATACACCATACAGACTGCTTTTCCTGGGACATTCCCAAGAGGAACGGGAACGCTTGATAACACTTTTTGTAAATATGCCAGTCTCCTGATAACATATCAAAGACACTGGAATACAATGAGCAGAAATAAATGGTACATGAGCATGATGTACAGAAGGATTTCTGTACATCAAGGTCAACATCTGACATGAGTTAAACTGAAGTTGAAGTACGATTTTACATTTCGAAGCAAATACTGCTGCAGACGTTTCTACCATAATCCTATGAGACCTCATTCAATGCAAGTCTATGGAATTAGCACTGTGTTCAAACCATGTGAAATTTGTGTTTAATCACAGTTTTGATTTTAAAATGTACATTAAAATGATTTTTCAGAGCTGCATAACTAAAAAAAATCATTATTGGAGTACATTTTACAAGAAAATACTATTTCACTCTTTCTAGTTCAAAATGTCATGTTTAATTCATTGTTTCTTCCCATATTTTTAATTATTTGTGAAATTTATTAGCAATTTCTGAGTGAAATGTTTTCTACACCAATTTTTTTTTTCAATGTAGTAGTAATTGCTGAAATGAACATGAACTAACATGCTGTATAAGTAGGTTCATTTTTAGTTTAATGTTAACGACTGTAGGCAGTAATGAAACCTTATTGTCAAGTGTAACCACATGTTTTAGTAGACATCTGATCTGCAAATCTTTAAACCTCCAGCAGCCATGCACGGATCTCGTCGCCTTAAGTGGTGAAAATGGAAGTGAATAAATGTTTTTCTTCCCCGCATGCTATTTTCTCGGAATGACCATATGCTTGCGAGTAAACAAAATAATATCTGATCAAACACACAGCTGTAACCACAAGAACTGTGGGATTTTTGTGATTAAATACGGATTCGGAATAGTGATGAATTTATTAAAATAGCTAGCTGTCCTTAATATCTAAATGCAGACAAATGATGTTGCTAATGACTGTTTTGCTTACACAGCAGCGGAGCGCAAAATTACCAGCGTTTGAAAAAGTTCTACGGCACCTCCAAACTTCAAATGATCACAAACAGACTTAATTAGACACGGTTTTGGTAAAAAATAAAAATAAATAAAGCATTACCATATGGTTACCATATGTAAAGCATTTCAAGTTGAACTGCCAGCAAAAATAGCTTGAAACTGTCACTCATATGTACACTTGAGGTACTAATGTGTACATTTAAGGTACTAAAATGCACAATTTAGTATAAATAATAGTTTTTGAAAGGGTACCGGCCCACAGCGTTTGTAGCAGTTTTTCTGAGTGTATATTGTGTGTGTATGTTACACTGACCTGTAATGGGTCGGTGGGCATGTGTAGCAGGTGAGGAGGTCTGTCCACATGGTGCTGCTGTCCTCCGTTGCTCTCCTGCTCATATATAGCATCACGTTCCATTTGGGACAAACTAAGGAACCGGCGGATCATGGACAGGTTCTCCCAGAGCGTGCGGTTCTCCGGAGACGGATCCTCTTTCCAGCGTAGCAGTTCACACAGCCAGCCCTGCAGGAGAACATGAAGACAACACGTCAGATATAAACAGAAACAACTCAACAAATTCCTGTTAAAATGGAAACACTTGAAGACATTTCATGTTTCATGTACATGTATTCTAGGTTTCAAAAGTTTGGGGTTGGTAAGAAGTCTCTTACAGACACCAAACTGCATTTATTTGATTAAAAATGTAATAAAAATTCTGAAATGTTATTACAGCTTAAAAAAAAGTGTATTACATGTGAATATATTTTAAAATGTAATTTATTCCTGTGATGCAAAGCTGAATTTTCAGCATCATTACTCTTCGGTGTCACATGGTTCTTTAAAAATCATATTGATTTGCAGCTCAAGAAACATTTTTGATTATTATCAGTGCTGAAAACAGTTGTGTTGTTTAATATATTGGTGGAAATTGTTGTATATGTTTTTTATTTCAGGATTCCATGAATTGAAAGTTGAAAAGAACAGCATTTATTTAAAATAGAAATCTTTCGTAACATTTTAACAGTCTTAACTGTGACTTTTGATAAATTCAGTGCATCCTTGCTGAATAAAAGTATTACAAATCTTACTGGACCCAAACCTTTGAACTCCCCCCCCCCCCATTTTGTATTCATTGAATATTTGTATTTTTTCTTATATATAAAAAATTACATAAAATATAAGATTATAGTTAACATTTTAACATTACACCTTCCATACCCTCCTGTTTAGCAGATAATTATTATATTTTAAGATTTACTATACTATTCCTGGCTTTAATGCAAAAACAAAACATTCAAGTGAACATAATTGCATAATCAATATTCATGAGTCAAATGAACAAGTTTAATAACTTCTAATAGCTAATGCAGTAAACAAACAAAAATATGTACTGTACATATGCTAAATATTATTGATTTTGTTTAGTTTGAGAGAGGAGTTTCTACCTGAAAAGTACTAGAAGAATCACTAATGGATTATGATTCTATTAAATTCCTTATGATTCCCATTCCTAATATAAAACGTGGTCAAATCCTAGTTTTAGGAACGGAAAAGGGAGCTCTAGTGTGTGTTCCAGCAGTCGAGTCCTGGCACATTTACAAACGTGATGCCGTAATCTCCAGGCCAGTGTGTGGCAGCACCTTTCATTTCCACAGGATTACCCAGCACACACACACACACACACACGGAGCAGGAGCCAGAGCCACACCAGAGCGCTGCATGGCAAAGATAACTCAGCATTTCTGTTGTCCCATGTTCCTGCTCCTCCCAAAAGCCATGTAAAGCCCCAGAGAGCGAGCGAGAGAGGCTCATCACAGCTCACCTTGTTCCTCTGCCACGTTTATTGTCGCATTTTGTTTTATTTGCACGCGTGGGGATTTGAGTCCTGTTCCTGCTGTGATGTCTGTAGCCCGACGCGCTTCAAACACGCACACACCTTATCGCAGCCATTAAGCGAACTATCGTAAAATAATCCTCAATCAAACATCTGCGGATAAAACGCCAAACAAATCCCACTGAGCCAAAGAACGAGCCACCAAAAAAAAATATCAACATGCAACCAAACCGAAAAAAGTCAACAGAGGTATTAGCATTAATGCTGTTGCATTATAGAACAAAAACACAACAATAAACACTTTGCATTGGGTAGCCACACTGACAGTGTAATGCTCTCTGTGCCTTGAAGACCTGAAAAAGCGCTTGTATTTGTCCAATTGCATTGCTTCCACTGTCTTACCATAAACAGTGAGTGTTCGCACAGAGTCGGCCTGGATACAGGAACGTTACTGGAATTTGGTTGGTCAAATCTGACAAACACTATAAAGGATAAAGTGTATTTTTGGACAATATGGAGATAGGAAAACTAGTCATGTAGAACTAACACGGACTATAGCTTGGCTGGTGATGGTAAAAATTGTTCAAAGGTTGCGCTTCATTAGTTCCCAGTTACCTCATTAGGCATAAACTTCCTTCTAAAATCATTATGAGAAATAAAAATGACTAATCAGTCAATAGTTGATACTGAGCACCGATTGACAAATTCTTACAATCACTTTTGAAGCTCTAGACAAGAAATATATAAGAATAATGTTTTTTCGGGGGTATGTGTGAATCTCCAAAAAATAAATAAATAAAAATCAAGGTCACATTCCATGGCAAATTTGCAATCATATTTCACAAAAAAAGTTTCATTGTAAAATATTTTATTTTATTTGAAAATAAAATTATTTAAAATAAAATAAAAATTTAATTGGGCCAAATTAAAAAAAAAAAA
>SCHK01444491.1:6690-18985 GCA_004124795.1 Poropuntius huangchuchieni
TCAAATTAAAGTCAGCGTGGCATAGTCAACATGCAGCCATTTTGTTGTCGAGTGACAAAAAAATAATAAAGTTAATATAAAGGAAAGTGTACAATAGACATATATAATATTGTCACATGCATTTAAAGTGCCCCTATTATGGAATTATTATTATTTATTTTTTTTTTTCCTTTCATGCAGCTCTAAGTGAATGAAAATATCCTGCAAAGTTTTAAATCTCAAAGTGCACCGTGTATATTATCTCTCAAAAGAAAGAGTCGACTCTGAATCATTGAAACGAGTCGTTTTTAAAAAGAATCCAAAGCCGTTTTATGTTGACGTCAACATGAAACATTAGCATATTGCCCGTCCACTTGAAATTAAAATGCTAAATCATTCTTTGCCACAAGGTGCTGCTTTTGGAGCTGTAAAATAGCTGTTTCCCCGGTAACGGCTGTAAACAAAGCAGCACTGCGCTCACGAACGCTGCTTTTATTATGAAATGGAAATGAAATCGACCAATCACCGCAGATTAGGGTCACGAAAAGGAGGGGTTTGGAAAAATGAGGTAAAAATAAATGCATATTATAATACAATGAAAGCGTTTTGTGACCTTGCATGCATGTCAACCTGTTGTTGGGGACTCCTAAAACCAAAATATTAACCTTTCATAACCCATAATAGGGGCACTTAAATTTCTCCTCCTTATCTCGTACATGCTTATGTCATTGACCTATCTTCTAATATCTCACTTTTGTAGCTGCAGGTGACTAAGAGATTCAATACGTCAGACAGACTGAAATATTTTTCTCCATTAAAATATTTCCATTGCGAGGCAGCCCACCAATCCAACTTGTAAACAATTTTTCTCCAGTAAACCTTAATAAAAAACATTAAATCCTGACAGGTGATTAGCATATGAATCAGTGATATGCATTCACTCTAAGAGGCGTTGATGCATAACAGTAAAACCTGTTGTTTAGAACAAAGTGACGGGCAGAACTTCCCTCTGCTATATTCACAGAGCAATGCAGAAAAACGCCATACGATCACAGAAAAGTCTGATTCGCCAAAGTGCCGCACTACTGGTCAATATAAATGTTGAAGCCATTCTCTTCTAAATGTCTCACAAACATCGTGCCTACCGCTATTATTTCGTGGAAAGCAAGCAAAATCGCTATGATATCAACAAATCAACATCGACGAAATGAATCGAGCGACGCTTTTCCCGCAAGAAATCCGTGCGAGATGTTCAAAGTTGACCCATTTCCATGCACTTACCTTCTTCTATCTGCCGCCGCTGTTGCCAAACACCTCCAGTATGATCACCTAAACACAGTCGACTGCAGATTTTTGGGTATCTCGTTAATCACTTGATGTACGATGGCCCCCAATACGACAAACTCCATTCCCCACGTACGGAAATCACTCGAAAATCTCCCAAAGCGCGATACCAAGTGGGAAAAGCTGTTGCGCTGTCCAGTGAAAGTGGTGCTGAGACGCTCTCGGAGCCGAAGTACTTTCCATTTCTCCAAGTCTCCGTGTCCATTTATTCAATATTGGCAAATACTGTTCGTCTTGTGTTAGGAGCTCATACCTGAAGAGATAGTACTGCACTGAGCATAACTGGAGAGCAGAGCCGTGCTGAGATGTAGGCAGTGCTCTTCAGTCGAAGCAGTGCGTTCAACGCCCACATAGCCCACTCTATTTGATCACACACACATACACACTCACACAACGCAGAAAATACACTGACTGATGAAAGAGCTTTCGTGCAGCTAACAAAAAAACGACTGATCTCTTTAATAAATATATCTGCATATGCACGGACTTAAAAGCATATAATCATGTTTTTAATAAAGGCTATGGGAAACTCCTACAAGAAAAATCATGCAGGAATTCTGATAGAATTATTTATAATCTTTTAAGCAAACTTGATGAGACACAAGTGCAAAAATGCTCGAGATAAAAATTATGAGATAAAAATGTAATAAAAATGTATAAAAATGCTACAGAATAAATTATTCATTGTTAACTGTACATTACCTTACAATATATGGTAAAGATTTATGTTTGAAGTCAATAAATGAAATTACTGTAATTGACATGAAATGCAAATAAATGCAATTTATGCTAACGAGTACCCTATAAAAATGCTTTTTAGAAGTAAACATTATGAAATACTTCCTAATATATTCCTAAAATATAATATATTTGACAAGACAATGTGTATATCTCACAGTAATGATTTGTGTATTTTTTTAATGAATTAAAAATCATAATTTATGGGGAAATTAACATTCCCACAATACCCTGAAGCACAACAAATCAGCTCAGATAAGTTGGTATATTAACATTATATAATATATACAATTATATAAAATATACAATCACAAAGAATTCCGTAATGCCTATAAATATTGTCATTGTAATTTTTTTACACTAAAATAACGGCAATCATAGTTGCTATTTTACCATTTTGCTTTAAATAAAAAACTCTAAAGAACCACTACTGAATAAACAATAATATTGAGAAGAAAAAAAGCTCTTCAGTTTATCCAGTAGGATTTTATTAGATTTTATTTATTTATTTATTTTTTATTTTTTAAGCAGTCTTGTTTGATCCTTTAGGATTGCTTTTTTATCTACTGTATTCTTCACATTGGAAAGTAAATTAGTTGAATATGCTTTTAAAAGCAGTGTAAATGTCCTGGAGACAATTGTACATCTTCTTGTACATGCAAGATGTAAAATATAAAGCATAAAGATTCAGGGCATTGATAACCATGGTGCAGTGAGCAAAAAAGGATTTAGAAATACAGAATGTCCCGAAGGACACTTTTTTTGGAATGCTAAATATACCCATTTATACGTTGCTGTTTTTGAGGACACATTTAGTCACAAAGCACGTCAGTACAAATCTGGGCTTGAAAAAAAGGTAAGCAACATCTACATTTGGATGGTAGTGTTGTATGTGAGGGTTCTCTCAGGATATTTCATTATGAATTCTTCATTCTAATTTATTCACATACATGCCTCCAACTTCAGTGTCTTCCAAACCATTTCCCCAGGGGATTATGATAACAAAATGACTAATATAGTGTGCATAATATAGCCTACCGGTGTCTTCCTAGTGTTAACCTATACAGCTTGTTGCTCATGTTATTCTTAAAAAGGCAGAATGACATTTTAGGTTAAACCCTCTTCACAAGAATGCATCAAATGTTTGCTTACAATTTTTTATTTCAATTTATTCATTGAAACTCATGTAAAGTCATTTCTAAAAGTCTAACTATATCAAAGGACACAGAGAAAGAGTTCCAGACCAGTCTGGTGTGACAATTCAGATCAGATTTGTATATCTTTTTACAGTAATATACAGAATATATCATATGTTTCTTATTCACTCTTGTCACTTTATTGCTCCCTGCATCTGCATTTAATTCTGTGAATTTGTATAAATGTTTTACTGAGGTCATTTGGTATTACCTCTTGTCCAATTCAGCTATAATTGAATGTTCTAGGAGTAAGCTTAGACAGTTTATTACCAGACGCAGTCAATGCTAATTCTCCAATTAGGTGTTACACTATCCCAAAATTCTGAGCTTTATTGGTGTTTTGGGAAATCGGAGAAATAAGTGCACTTTTTTAAATGGTACAATATCACCCCCTAGCGGAGAGAAATGCTTAAAATGCTTATGGCCAATATTTTATTTTTTATAAATTTTTTTCCTGCCATTTACACTTACCTAAACGGCAAGCATCAGTTCTTCCTTTTATTTATTTATTTATTTTTTATATAAATTAATACATAAATTAATCCATGGTATGTATGTGTAGAGTATGTATGTATACACACACACACTTATAAACACAAAACTTAAAAAAAAAAAAAAAAAAACTCAAATCGATTATATAATGTGTACCAATAATCTTGGTGGGTGGTGGCTTATAAAGTGGATGCAGTATCTTTCCATCTACTGTCTATTCCTCCTAAGCATTCTACAAAACTCTTCAGTACCAAAGTATTACAAACAGAGCTAGATTTAGTAGAGTCCTGCAGCAGTGTTTTGTCCCTGTCGGACAGAGCCCATGCCTCCTCTTTGGTGTGTAGCCAAGCAGCTTTACTGCTCAGAAGCCAAGCTGCCAAGCCACTGTAGGAACATTGGCCAGTATGTTACTGATAAACTCCTCAAGGTGGCAAATTACAGTGCTGCCAGAGTCTCTGCTCATCTTGGCAACACAACCACTTTTAGTACAGTGCTAGTGCTTTTGGATCATTGCTTTCCCTATATACGCTTCTGTCTCTCTCTCTCTCACACACACACACACACACACACACACACACACGCACACACATATGTGTTTTTCAAACAGGAATGCTGTTAATCATTTCACATGCAAAAGTGTTAAAAACTGTTAACATAGAAGCCATGAAGGCACAGCAGCAAAAATAAATAAATAAATAAATAAATAAAAATCTGTGCAAATTATTCTGTTTTGTAATTTATTGATGGTATTTAGAGTGAACTGATCTGTTCAAATGCTGTCATCCTGATAAAGTTTGTTGTTTTTGAAAAATGCAGTTGATCTACTTTAAATAACGAGTAGCTTGACAAGCTTCAGTCAGAAGACTGGGGAAAAAAAATTATGTGATATGCGCTAAGGGCTCAACGCTTTCCCACATTCATGAGAGGAAGACCCTTTCAATCTTCAGATTTTATATTTTACAAAGTCTTCCTACAAAACTTAAAAGATTTTCTTAGCATTTTCACAGTATCTATTTTAAACCGTACTTTTTGCACCGACTGCAAAACAAAGCCCCGAAGATAAAGCAGCAGAAGGAGGGAATGAAGAAAAAACAGATAAGCAAAGATTAAATACAGTTTTATTATGTTTTCCAACATGCTGGAAGTAGGACTAAAATAAAAGAAATATCCAGACTTGACGTTGTTCAGTGGGCTTAAATTTTTTGTGACATTTAAATAAGCCTTGGATTTAGGGGCATATTTGACAGGCAGCACAGAAAGATATACAGCCAGAAGATGGATCATAGTGAGGACCCTTCAGAGGGAATAATTCACACTTAGCGGAGCTCATTGTCGACTACAATTATTAACTGACATTTAAATGTCCCTTGCTAATATTATGTTAACCTATACATCACCAGGCCCACTAGGAGGGGATAAATAAAACAAATGGCACACACTAGAGAAAGAAAGGATGAGGCTAGGCCAGATTGGGCTAAATCAGTTTCAGCAATGTCTTCAAACACACACATACATGCATTACACATGGCAAATCTTTAATATTATTAATGCACAAATGACTCGCAAGCACGATCATCATCTTGCAATTTAGTGACATCAGTCTAATGCAAAAAAAGCCCATGATTGCTAGTAATATTTACATCCTAGAGTAAAATTCAAACTCCTTGAGTGGCACAGCATTTGAAGAGTGTCTATTGCAAAAGTGTATACTTTAATTAACAAACTGCTTCTTCACCATTAACTGACAAAAAAGTGCAGTATGGTGGCTGTAGGGAACGACTCCATTAAATAACTCTGGGTGAACTGCAGGGCTGAAATTGTGACCATCTCTTAAGTAAATTGGTTTTCTACTGTTATTTGTGACTACACATAATCCTTGATGCAGTGCATTGGTTAGATAACAGCTAGAAAAAGTGTACTTTTTGTGTATGATGTCATCATCAATAATCATTTGAAGACATTCAGGTTGTTGGCATATCTGTATAGCGGATTCAGTTCGGTCTCATGTTCATTAGGTGACTACATTAAAACCAATGGCATCATAAATTATATCATACTGATTTTTAGCTACTTTCCCATTATCCTGTGCAGCAAACATTGCTGGTATTAAGATATCAGTTTACTCTTTGGCCATAATCAGTGAAAACATTATGAGTATTTGAATCTGTAATTTAGCATTATCCTTGAAGGACAGTCAATAGTTGCAAAGCTTTCAACCTGCGAGTTTTATCTCAAAATTCTGCCACCAATCTCCATTATGACTGCCCAAGCTTCTCGTAATAACATAGCGCTCAATGATAAACAATCTTCAGTAATTGTATTTTTATGCTTCACAGAACACCCGTTTGCAAACAGCACAGAAACATGAGGTGTAGATACTTTCACCGAAATGTATACTGCGGGTTTGTTGTAATGCTGCTAGTCATGATGTCCACAGTTCATTTACCTCCAGTGTATTATGTTATTCATATCATTTGGATACAACAGATGGTGTGGACCACACATCAAAAAAAATAAAAAAATAACAAAATCTAAAATGACACAAATAGCAACTCCCCAGGCCATAGAGAAACAACTAAATGACTCTGGTTATCACACAACAGATTGAGATGCTGAGATTATACAGTCTCATAATCATAATATGTATGTGTTATGGATCATAATATATGGTGTGTGTGGGTTTTTTTTTCACTTTTATCACTCATCTATCTATCTATCTGTCTGTCTATCTATCTATCTATCTATCTATGCATATTTACACATACACACAACAACAAAAAAAAACTGTAAATACTGTAATTTTCTTCCATGACATTATCCAGTGATTTTATGGACATTTCCTAACGCACAAAGCAGAATTCAATGAAGTGCAAAATTCAAAATATAGGTAGAACACCTGTATATATTTAAAAAATCCTTCAACTTACAGATTGTTAAAATGTTACACAGGAGAGTAGTTCTGTCTGACTATATGCTGTGAAGGGGAACATCTGTCTTTCATGGCGTTTCAGTGAAATGATAGACCAGGCGTGTCCACCCGTCCCTGATCCTTAGCAACACTCACCAATTATGTCCTTGGAACATTCAATATCGATGAATTCATCCTTCATTTTTTCACATTTCACCACAGAGGAGTCTATCTTACTTGCTTATACTCACAGTACGATACAAACACCCACAGAACAAGCTTGCAGATCTGTTCTGAACAGGTTCAGCAAAGTCATATACAAAAGAATCCGAGGCATGGGTACATAAGACACTTTTTATTTTTGCTTACACCACACCAGAGCTAAATTGCTGCAGTGTCCCTGAGTTATAACTGCAACAGTGCAGATAAGCAACTGAATTGAGCTGCCAGTTCTATAACAATCACTCTTAAAGCAAGCAATATGTTCCTCTGACATTTTCTCCATTTGGGCTAATACAAGACTCTTACACAACTTTTAACAGCAATTTCCTTGTTGTTATGTTTCCTAAGGAAGTGCCGTTAAGGCAGTCGAAGTTGATAAAATCTACATAGAGTGCCTTGGATGTGAAATACTAGTGAGCATCACCCAGTTGCTTCAGAATGATCATGATATTTCGGAAGGCCTTATCAGTGAAGGGGAAAGCTGATGTATATCTTTAATTTTAAGGAAAAAGCAGGTAATAAGCAAGCATAATAAACAAGTTGAAGCTCATACATTTTACTTAGTTAATTATAAAACATAAAAAATAAAGTAAATTAAATCAGTTAATAATTGTTAGCATTTCAAGTTTTTCAATCTATTTAAAGCTTGCTTTATCCTGTGTTTTGCCTTTATAAAATCAACAAGAAACACTGTTTACAATCTATTTTCATGCAAAAATGTGTTGCATTTCAGAGTAAAACAGATGCTGGGGCATCCTAAATTGCATTAAAGCATTTCATAGGTAGGGCAAGTTATTACACATTTATTAAGATTAGAAAGAATAACATTTATCCTATTAAATATCATGCACTGATTAATTATTCACAACAGAACCAGGAATATGCATTAAATTGGCCCCACTGCTGTACTGTGTAACCTCTAATCACACAGACCCGAGTTTTTTTCTCTAGGGTAGTGGCCTCCATATTGCACTGTAACTGTAAATATTTTGGTAACATTGCTTACAGGCTCACGATCTGTGCTTCACACACACATTCTGCCATGCTTCAGGGTAAGACAGCTAATCGCGGCTAACCTCACACTCTTCAGAAGTTCCCATGGTGACTGAATGCCTATGGGCTGTAATGCATGAAATCCATTATAGTCTCTTTGTTTTCATAAGTAGGAATGCAGGATGCTCTCATGTACGCTCTTACATCCCCAGCTGCACTTCCAGTAATGTTATGCCACATACTGTACTGTGGTAAAAATCAACACAATGTTACCACAAAACCAGGGACATTTAGTGGTAGAATATTATATTTGTATGGTTTGTGTAAATAACAGATGCACCAGTAATTTGAACTGAGAGCTAAGCCAATATGTTGTATGTTCTTCCAACGGAAAAGACCAATCTAGATCAGTTAAAAAATGAAGGGTTACAAATATTTCAAATAATTGTTATAAAATGCTGTTATAATATTAACAGTTAAATTGTTATATTTGACCGTATAGTGTTAATATTACTGCATTTTGGTCATAAATGCAGCTTTGGTAATCATAAAAACATCAAAAAATAAATAAAATCTTACCAACCCAAATTTTTGAATGGTGATGTTTATATAAAAATGAGTATAATCAATATTGCTATTAAAACAACTTAATGTGCGTTTTCTACCTTGAAATATCCGTATCAAAATCATTCTGACTTCTAATAAGGCTAATGGCTTCCGTTTCATCCAAATACCCGGGAGCATGTAAATTTAGTGAGTGGTTATGAAATTCTGCGAGAAGGTTGGTGTGCTTTATGACAACAACAAATGCATGTGTACAGCTATCCAATGTAATTACAGCCCGATCTCACGGCAATTCGTACATGTTTTATGAGGTGGCCGATTCATACAAATTCGTACAACCTCACTCGTGTGGTAAATCGTACGTATTTTACGAGTTGCACAATTCGTATGAATTTGTACAAATGATCCACACCTAACCCCGCCCCTAAACCTACCCGTCACTGGGGTCTAGACAATTCGTACAAATCGTGAGGTCATACAAATTTGCACAAATTAGCCACCTCGTAAAATACGTGAGGTGATATGGCATTTTTTAATTACAACAGTAAAATATTTATGACAGTGAATTCCACTCATTTTACTTTGCCAGCACTGGAGTAAAACTGGAGAAATTTTTAAGTACTTCACCCAAGGGCATCACATTGCCAGTCAAACCTGCTCTCACTAAGCGATGGACAGACAGCATCACCCTTCAGGGATTTGAGGAACCAGCCAAACTTTAAACCCCAAAATAACAACTCTTATCATTTACTCACCCTTATGTAGTTTTAACTGTAAATTTTCATTTCTATACCACATTGTATGAAAGACGAGTTTCAGTTTGTTCTGATCAATCTTTTGTGTTCCACAGGAGACAGACATACTGGTTGAGGGTAAGTAAATTATGACAGCATTTTGATTTTGGGAGAGACATAAAAACTTCTCAGCACTACTCTTCTCAAATTAAGCACAATCACAGACATCTTAAAAGGTACTTCCTCCGAAAGACTTATCCAAGAAACATTTGTCTGAAATCGCTTCAAGCTCCTTAAAATTCCATTCAATCAAAGCAGTTGCCTGACATCTGCACACTTCATGACATACATATTTCTTTGCAACTTGGTTTTGATTAGATGACATTGCTGTCTTCATCCAAGAAAGCATCCAAGTGAGAAAACAGTGCCAGCTAGGCCCATGGAATAATACATACTTTCACACCATCCCTTTGAAATATGACTTCCTGAACACAGCATTCCAGAATCACATTGTCATTCATCTCTTCTGCAAACATCTAATTAAATCCAGCCTCAGTAGCTAGAGATGGAATCTATGATTCTATGAAGTTTATCCAAAAGGAATAATCATGATAGCAAGATGAATGTGCAATATGGCGCTCCCCATGAACAAAGTATACCGTGAAGTGTTAGGTGAAGGTATTGGGTATTGCATATTAATATTTAATTCAGTGCAGTAAAACATAACTGTTGTTAAAGATCAAAAACATAACCTGAGCATAACCTGATCATACATTTCAGTATTTAATATTATATATATTGCACTTGATTGCAAATTCAGGTTGTTTTCCGAGCTGCTGTCTCCTATAAAAGGATAAATGTGAAATTGTAAACAGCAGGGGTCAGCACTGCGTCCTAGTTTCTTTACCTAAATGAAAACAGCCCATAAAACAATGACAACAAGTAATGCTTGCTTAAAATATAGCTTCAGATTCTTGCATACACAAGATATTAACATTGTTATAAGCACACAAAGTCTTAAATTGATTTATTATATGTTTATTATTACTTGAGGCACTTTGTTGAGTTTGGAAAGTATGCATTAACATAACACTAGAAACTGCAACAACACATTTCATTCCGTGGACCTGCCGCTGGAATGCTGCCTAAAACACTATTCTCATTTGAGATAGGACAAAGAATCCATTTATCATCCACTTTCAGATTTAAGTTAAGGAATAGAAGAGTTATAAAATACAATGTTTACATTCCGTTTTTCTTCAGTGCTTTACATAGATTTATGTACATTCAAAATGGTCAAAAAATGCACATCAACTTACAAAATATCCACACGTTTTGTTACTTTGTTACAGGCCAGCTATAATAATATGTTTTTTTACAATGCAAGTTTTCAGTAAGACATCATAGCAAGCCGATGGATAAATTGAGCACCGATGCTGTCTCTATTTTGTCTTAATCGTCTTAACTTCACTTCAAAAGACTAAAAACATGCAATTTAAGCTACTTTGGATACAGACACAATACTCCATAATTACAACACAGCTCAAGGGAATGAAGAAAAGAATAGAATGGAACGGCTGAAGTAGAGAGTGGCAGCGAGTGAAAGAGAGAGGGGGAAGGGCCACGCATGAATCTATAAGAGCCCAGGCATTGGCTTTATCCCTTGTGTGACACTCACAGTGAAACAAACCCCAAACCTCACCCTCTCTCACACACAGTCAAACCACATGCTACAGGACCGTTCGCTCAGGATGGCCACTCACAGAAAATGCCACAAAGCGTCAAATGTTGCTTTCTTAATCTGTCTTTTTGCTGTCTTATTTCAAGGTGAGTGCAATTTACTTCACTTTTGTTCTCCTGCAGATGTTTGGACCCAACTTTGCATTACTCAAGATGTTAAGGGAGAAGCATGTTATACATTAAGATTTTGCTTTGAGAGGTCTTATCTACTCCTAACTTTTAGTAACTATTAAAAAGCAAACTTTTAATTCAAAAGTTTCAGCGCTTGCTACGATGCATGCACTTCTCTACTCCGCTCTGCTAGTTTGCTGTCTGCGAAGCTACCACACCCCTTTGCATCACAGCAATATGCTGTAAATAAAGTTGATGAGTTTCCTCTCAAGTTAATGGCTCAGGATCAATTGATTTGCTCTCTCCAACACAGTGTATCTGTGCATATATTATATCACCAGGTGGCCGTGTGTGCGTCTGTATGTGAATTAAAGAGTCCATCTGTTGTTATTCCATAAAGGGGATTTTGTTAATTTGGCGGACTATGAAGCATCCAGGTGTTTAGAAGACCCTGGGCGGCAAAAGTTGTGGACCGTATGATGTAATACATATTTCAAATTCAGTCAGAGATAGAAACAAACACTCATGTTTACATTACAAGAGCTGCACAGGGACAACCGCAAATAGCAGACGCAGTGGTGTCGAATTATTTTCTTAATTTATATTTATTAATCACTAATATTTTCCAGTAAAATATCTAAACTTATTTGAGAAGCAAAATTGCATTAAATATGATTTTTCTACTTGTTTTTTATTATTATTTTAAGCATACATCTAACTACATTTATAAGGATTATGCATTCATGTGAGGAAATATCCTACCTGGTCTCATGGCATTTACGTACCTGGGTGCACTTTTTAGCGAGACACGAAATACGTACCAATAAGTACATATCACTGCAGTTGCCAAAAGAAATGAACACTAGAGGCAGTAAAACACAGACACCTTTCCAGACGAATTTACAGAGTTTTGAGTAATAAAGCGTAATTTTCGCACAATTACTTGAAGAATATCATGTTACGACTTCAAACCAATATTAATATGCTGTGAGATTTGAAAACTGATGCTTTTGAACATTAGCATCGCACATATCCAGCTTGATATCTATGGGTTTTCATAGACAGTCAGTTTGTTCGGTAGCTTACGAAGTACGGAGACGTACTTAGGAGGTGAGGAGCTCCGTGTAATCACGGTTCGACAAAGCAGTTCAAATCTGCGTGTAAGAAAGTTGAAAAGGCACAGTTGCATTGACAAATACATTTTTACATCAGTTTTGCATTTGTTAACACTACTGGGTAGGTTTAGGGTTGGGTTTGGTGTAGAGCATATTTCC
>SCHK01444496.1:8847-24253 GCA_004124795.1 Poropuntius huangchuchieni
AATTGTTAATAAAGAATGGTAATAATGTAAAATGAAAAAGACTTAAGAATTAACTAATATTGAAGATCCAACTCTTCCTTATAATGCAATCTGTAGATGAAAGGAAGTATTACATTTACAAAAATACCAGAGAGAAGCATTTTCACTACACGTCAATCTGACTTGAAAAAAGAAGAAAGAATTGAACACCATTTTCCAAAACATTTTTTTATTGTACTGTTGCAAGAAAAAGCTACATAAACAGCAAAAAACATCAGTTGACCTGAATATTGATGACATGATTGTAATTCTCAGACTTTTTTGTCACAGGGTAAGACTCGTGCAGATCTTCTCAATCCCGTTCAGTAAGGGCCATGAGGTGGGTGTCAATCTCCGACTCTGACAAAATTCTGAAAAACATAGAAATATACATAACTACCAAAATGAACATCATAAATGTACTCAATCATTTTACACAACAAATGACAACAAAAGGTTACATGACCTAGTGGTTTGAAACACAGACTACTGTTAAAAAGTTTGGGGTCAGTAAGATTTGTATGTTTTTGAGGGAAGTATCTTATGATCACCAAAAATGCATTTTAATATATTTTATATATATATGTGATGCCAAAGCTGAATTTTCAGCATCATTACACCAGTCTTCAGTGTCACGTGATCCTTCAGAAATCATTTCAATATGCTGATTTGGTGCTTATGAAACATTTCTTCTTATCATCAATGTTGAAAAGATTTGTGCTGCTTAATATTTTTTCTGAAACCACATTGTTTTCCAGGATTCTTTGATGAATAGAAAGAACAGCTTTATTTAAAATGCAAAGCTTTTATAACATTATAAACACCTGTACTGTCACTATTTTGCTTATAAATTTTCTAATAATTTCTTACTGACCCCAAAAGTTTAACCTGTACTGTATGTAGATAGAATGAAAGTGCCAGCCTGGTAGTACCAGTAACTGCGAGTGTCTAGTGGGGATTTTTCACCGTTTCTATAGAATGGTTTGGTGGTTGACATACAAGACATATGTAAATGCTATGTAGAGAGTATGTAAATATTACGTCCTGTTCTATTGGAAATGTACAAACACACCTGAACTTGGGCTCCTCTGTGGTAACAACCCCTATCTCCAGCTCTGAAGGCTTGAAATCGATGGCCAGAACAGTAGACAGGCAACTTATTGCAGTCTGTGTGGATGAAAAATGCACAAAAGAACTCAGTGTAGGAGGATACAACCACAACTAAGGTTATTAATTCCATTTGGGGTGAATGTATCATACCTCTACTGTCTGGTCAAAGGTCCAATCCAATTTCTTCTTCACTTTTTTCTCCAGGAAGCTGGTGGCTTCTGTTTGTTTCACCCCTGCAGCAGTGGCCTTGAAGCCGCAGTAGTAACCTGCAGGATCACATTTATAGACCTGCGGCCCCAGCTCCTCATCCACGCCAACCACAATCATACCTGACAGATTAGAACAATACACAATACTGACAAACATGCCTTTACATTGATGCCACATACAACAAAAAATTCCTTAATATGGAATTCTGATATCTACAGAATTATCTACTACTCATGCAGTACTATAATGTGCGCATAATTTTTGCATGCCTAAAATACACGGATTTCATACTAAATTTCCCAAAATGTTACATATACAACCAAAGAACACAATGTAATGTTTTAGACTTGATATTATATATATTAACTACTTCCAGCTTCAAGAAACACATCTTATTATCAATGCTGAAAACAGTTGTGCTGTTTAATATTTTTGTGGAAACTTTTTTAGAGTTCTTTGATGAATATAAAGATTCAAATTATTTGAAAGAAATCTTTTGTAATATTCTTAATGTCTTTACTGTCAATTTGGATAAATTTAATGCATCCTTACTAAATGAAATTACTAATTTCTTAAAAAAAAAAATCTTACTGACGTCAAACATATGAACGGTAGTGTATGTAGATAGTCTACAGTGCTGCTAACTGGTGGTACCAAGAGGGGATTTTTTACCGTTTATCCAGAATGGTTTGGTGGTTGACATGCAGGACATATGTAAATAAATGTATGTAAATACTATGCTATGATATGCAAATGTTCTATCACACAGTGCAATGCGTTAGATTTAATCTTAGATACTACCTATTTCTAGGCTCATTATTTCATTGGGCTATTAAAAGTTTGGGTGTTTTACACACACATATTGGATTAAACATAGCAAAAATGCATAATTGAGATGATAACCGTGCATCTGTTGCTGCGAGGTCACGTGATAACATTTTAACAATACTACACTTTAAATATTTACTGTTGCATACAACAAATTGTTTCATAATCTACTGTATATACTGCATAATATGTAGTGGACTGAATCAACTGACTTGAGCTGAATATTTACATTTTATTTATGAATTTTGCAAATTTGACACTGTTATTGAACTAATCAATCAACACTGAACTAAATTGACCTGAAAAATGATTGTAGTCTGAAGAGCTGAATCAAATTCATTCAACTTTGCAACATTACCATTCACTTAACTAACAGTGAACTAACTTCAAACTGAATATTGATGCTATTTGTCTTTCGTAGAACTGCTTATGAAATAAATTCAGTTAAGCTATGATTAATGAACTTTGCAACCTCGAGACTGCTATTAAACTAAATTGAATCAACACTGAACTATATTGAGCTGAAAATGACATTTGTCTTCTGTAGAGCTGCTTTATAGCTAAATCAAATTAATTCATAACTGATGAATTTTGGAACATGAACAGTGATTGAACTGAAATGAATCAACATTGACTCAAGCTGAATATTGATACTTCTTAATTTATTAATTGATTTAATAATTAAAGAATTTTGCAAGTTATTTTCCTGTTTATTTCTGTGTAGCTGTACAGTGTATAAACCTATTCATACCGTCCTGAATCAGACAGTATACTTACAGCAGCCCAGTGGCCTCATCTCTGCGTTCTGTGTGTACACCTGTGAGATGTCTGCAATGCGCTTGCACAGCATGTCTACTGGGATCTCATAGCCGTATTTATACTTCCAGTTAGCAGCTTCGTATCGCGCCCTCTGCACCTGCGACCTGCTGTCAGCTTCACAGAGAAACATAATACATCACACGCTGTGTAAAATAATACATAGTTTTACATTTCACCATACAAAAGAGACGAAGGAGATATTCTAAAATTCACTTAAGCTGAACAATTGCTGTGTGCTTAGATGAGTTTACCTGTCATGCCAGACATCACACAGCCAATGTTTTCTGTTATTCTGAATAAATGAGTGACAGTGGACGAATCGAGAAGCTTATCCTGAGTGATTAAAAGAGCAAAACTTAATAAGAGAATGCACAAATATTGCTCATACAACTGCCATTAAATTTTTTTGCATAATTAGTATGGAACAGGTTGTAGTTAAATTGAAATCAAACTGAGTTTATATTTAACAGAGTTTGACAAACAGTGAAAACAAACTTACGGGAACTTTCTTTNCTTTTGCATAATTAGTATGGAACAGGTTGCAGTTAAATTTAAATCAAACTGAGTTTATATTTAACAGTGTGTTTGACAAACAGTGAAAACAAACTTACGGGAACTTTCTTTTGAGTAATAACAACCGCACAGTCTTTCCCTCGAACAGCTACTGATGTAAGACCTCCCTGATTAATCGCCTTGAATGCATATTCTGTGGAAAATAAAATGAACATGTTAACTATGAGCATAAATTGTTCATAAAATGCACTTAATTTTGACAACCAAGTGTTTCATTATTTTATTATTGGTATTTTATTAATACACAAGAGAATATATAACCATACATAAATTTTTTTTACAATTATGTTATTGTAATTTTTTTTACTTTAATATATATATGCGCAATACAGAATATAATGGTGAAAATAATTCATAAAATGTAGTGACTTGTAAAAGACTGCTCAAGAGCTGCTTAAGTGAAACGTGAACAAAATTAAATAAATCTCTGCATGCATAATATTCATAATTCTAAACATGAAACCAAAAGTGCTTTTATTCATACTGTTATAAACAATGACTTCAGATGGATCTGTAATGTAACCTAAAACTGAAACATACGAGAACAAATAAATGTGTCAAAACGCTAATTAATTTTAGCAAAATATTCCGCTCATGCTTTTTTGCTTCTGTTTTAATCAAATTAATGTTTAATGCTGCCATAAAATCATTAACCTGAGCAAGAAAAAGTGCAGAATGATCCTGGTGCAAAATGACTGGGCATTTATTCTTTCGATTTAATAAACACACACTTTAATCGATACGCACCGACTTGATAGAGTCTCCCCTCAGGAGAAAAGATGGTGATATGTCGATCAAACCCCGCGCTCGAGCCTCGGGACATAATGCGAGAGATTTACTGTTTAATATTGAAGTTTGTAAACAGATCTAACCACACAGCTCTGCTGTACACCGGAAATGATAACACCGGCGCCAGCATTCATATCCGGGTGAGTTGGCATGACGCGTCGCACTCAAAAGGTTACGCTGGCCCGTGTGTGAGGAGCAAAAGCACTTCTAGTTAACAAGAATAGTTTTGTTTGGGATATAATTCATGTCTGTATAATACGAACCTTCTGCAAAGAGTACAATATTTATAAAAAACATATTAGTATATTAGTTTAATAATGTATTGTGTAATAGTATAATTTTATAGGTAATGAATTCTTAGTCTCACATTGAGAATGAATGTTAATTAACTGATTAAATCGAAGAATTTGACACGTATGATTTTTATGGTGAGGTAAAAATGTCCAAATCCAAATGTTGCCCTTTAATGGCGTAGTTAATTTCTGTCATGAGTATATTTTCTTAAGGGAGTTTAAGCTTATAAATGCAGAAGTGGTTCTGTCAGTCTTCGAAATATTATGCAAAACAAGCATTTGTGCTATGACCTTTGGTCCAAGGAGACGTCAAATTTGCTACACTCCAGATTTGTGCTGCTAACTAGCAATAATTCAATTCACTTCACATAATGGCAGTGTCTTTTATGAGTGTTTTTTCAGGAGTGCTGATGTGGGCAAGGTACATTTACATTTAGTCATTTAGTAGACGCTTTTATCCAAAGCGACTTACAAATGAGGACGATGGAAGCAATCAAAATCTACAAAAGAGCAATGGTATGCAAGTGCTATAGCAAGTCTCAGTTAGCTTAACGCAGTACATGCAGCAAGTGTTTTTTTAAAAAAAATAAATAATAAATAAAAGGAAAACAGATATAATAGAAAAAGAATAGAGCAAGCTAGTGTTAGAGGCATTTTTGCTTTTGTTAACTGTATAATAAAAAGAAAACAGATAGAATACAAATAGATTTTTTTATAAGAAAACAAGCAGTTAGGATGAATAGTGTGCAAGTCTAAAAGGGACAGTCTTTTGTTTTTAAAGAATAGAATTAGAATAGAGATTGCTAGAGTTAGAGGGTCAAATACAAAATACAAACTACAAAGATTGAAGAGATGTGTTTTTAGCTGATTCTTTAAGATGGCTAAGGATTCAGCTGCTCGGATTGAGTTAGGCAGGTTATTCCACCAGGAGGGAACATTTCATTTAAAAGTATGTGAAAGTGACTCTTTGGGATGGCACGATAAAGCGACATTCACTTGCAGAACCCAAGTGTTTAGAGGGCACATAAGTCTGAAGTAATAGATTTAGGTAAAGGGGTGAAGTGCCAGTGGTGGTTTTGTAGGCAAACATCAACACCTTGAATTTTATGTGAAGGTAAACACATGTATTTTCGGAGTTCAAGTGCTGCAGCTGTACATATTTTGATGTTTCCTCAACTAGAAGTAGTAAAGAGCACCAAATACATGTTTTATTACTATTTATATTTTGCCACCACCTCACAAACACATGAAAACACAGCACAAATTGTCACTTGAAACCTTCCTTTACAATATAGCTGAACCTTGCCTTAATGTGTACCAATAACTAGAAACCACATGGTTAACCTATGCTAGTGAAAAATAAGCATTTATCCAACTGGACTTCAGACTCACAGCCTTATAGTTAATTTTTAGTTAATTTTCTTTTTCATGATTTTATACAAGTAGTAGTCAACATTACATTACCTACAACTGTACCTGTTATAAAATAATATATAAGTAGATATGCAATAAAAGTAACAGAAATGGACTATATAGAACTATACAGAAATGGATATAGCAGATTTTACATAAGAAAAGTCTTATTATTATTAATATAAAAATAAATTAAATTATATATTGTGTCATAAGCCATATATATATATATATATATATATATATATATAAGCGGTAGAGGAAACACAATTGGACATTTTGCAAAGCATTATTTATTTGATATTTCTCAGCAAGCACATTAGCAGTAATTCCAGCCTCAATGTTCTTGAGTGAGGCAAAGCCATTTCTGAGGAACTTCATATGTAGCTCTATCTCCTCCGTTCTCATCATAAGGAATGTGCCAGGAGCTGCCAGACGTCTGAACGATGGTGTCATAAGCCAAGATCCTCTGAAAAACACAGAGCAAATCCAACAGTCATCCTAATAATCTCGATTATATAAGATGTCTCCATTCATAAACCTACCTGAAATCGAATTCTTTTTCCTGGGACGTATTGACTGATCACCAACTGATGGCCACGTTGCCACTTGAAGAAGAGGCGTCTGGTTGTGCTGTCTGGCAAGCAGGCTTTGTGATCTCTCATCAGATCACGGCTAAGAAAGTTGCAGTGAATGCCAGAGTGCAAAGCAGCATACAGCAGAAACGGGTCATCCTCAGATCTGTGGAAGCCATCCAAGAAAATCAGTGCACTCTATCAAAAATAGCTTTCATACTTGGGGAATGAAATCATTATGGGTTTATATTGACTTGCGCAGAGAAGAGAAGTGATCGGTACATGCGTCACTAACACATTACAAAACTGTTACAAAACACAGTGAGGTCTTTTATGTTTACCAAGATACTATAAAAAGAAATGAAATATCATTTATAAGAATTGTTTTCTGTTTGAAGATATTTTAGTTGTAATTAATTTTATTTATTTTAATTTATTCCTGAAATCATTTTAATATGCTGATTTGGTGTTCAGTTATTATAAATTATTATTTTTGCTCAATTATTAATACCGTTTCTTATTATCAATTTTTATCAATATTTTTGTGGATTTTTTTCAGTATTCTCTGATTAATGTAAAGTTCAAAAGAACAGCATTTATTTAAAATGTTTTGTAACATTATGAATGTCTTCACTGTCGCTTTTGATCAATGCATCCATACCAAATAAAAGTTTTTTTTTTTCCTTTTAATCTGACTTGCTTCAAACCTTTGATTGGTAGCATATCATGGTTTCCACAAAATATTAAGCAGCAAAAACATTTTCAACATTAATAATACATGTGTCCTAAGCAGCAAATCAGCATATTAGAAAGATTTCTGAGTAATGATGCTGAAAATTCAGCTTTGCCATCACAGGAATAAATTATATTATAAAATATATTAAAATAGAAAACAGTTCTTTTACTTTGTAATAATATTACTGTATTTTTGATCAAATAAATGCAGCACCTAATTTGACCATAAAAGGCAGCATAATCAAGTCACCAATGTTTAGAACAGCCTTTGTGTCCATCCCTTAAAATGCAGCCTACGTAGGCAGCTCACTAGGTTTTGGAACAGCGTGTGCGGTACGTGATTGAGGAAAATGGAGTCATACTAACATGTTCTCGGTGAAGAAGCAGTGGGCTTTCTGCTTGATCTTGTACATGTTTTGTCTGTCCCAGTTCCGGGAAGGTTGTAGCATGTGCTTCCTGCCAAGGACCAGGATGTTCAGACCCTGCTGTTCCAGCTCCGATACGACTGCCAGCAACTGCGGAGATAATTCACACTCTCAATGACCTTTTAGCATTTCTATTTGGACATTAGATATGAATGAGGTCATTCATGATTTTTTTAATGAATGAGAGACCTCAGTTCATTCAGTTTGTTCTCTATGAAATGAGCTGCAACTCATGACTTTTTTGGAGGAATTTCCCTTGGCATTACAGATGAATTTGGGACCTTTAGCAGGTCAGCTGTAGGGAAATTATTCTTGCTCACATTGTTTTAACCTACTTCTGTACCACCCACTCACGCACACACCAAGAGGGGGAGTTTCCTGATTACACAGGAAGTTGTTTTTCCAATACCTTCTATACAAAGTGCAAGCAGTAAAGGTTACAACTGCTTGCTAAAAATATCCAAGGGTCTTTGTATGCAGATTTTCAGATTTAACACCCCGTACTTGCATGAACTATTCATAAGCCAGGCCTAATTATTTTTAATTTTATACTGTGTAGGTATTTGTTTTTCTTGCTCTTACTTCCAGGAGTAACAAAATTCTATTGCAACTAGCACCAGGAAGTTATGCCAATTAACATGTAATTTATAGATGGATTTTTTTTTTTTTTTAAATATTGACAATATGTAAATGAGTAGACAAGGTAGAACAGTAGTGCATAATAATAATAATTACATTTTAAATTATTATATTTTTTAACATTACGTATTTAATTAAATAATATAACATTATTAAAATAAAAAAATAATGTAATATAATAAAATAATATTCTTTAAAGCTTACGTTTCCAGCAAAATATTTTTCAAAAAAGAAACATTAACTTTACAACCAGCTGGTTAGAAAACAATGCAATTATTATGAAAAGTTAGATCTGAAAAATAGAGTTAAACTGCATATATATTTTAGTTGTAATAACAGTATATATACATGCACACACAAAATATATACCAGATACATATACATACATTCACATATGTATGTAGTCACAAATATACATGCATAACACTATTGCATAAACCAACTGCATTGTATTAACTTTCTAAATATATTCCTCGTTAAAATTTTGATTACTGTAATGTCATCTACAGTTTGAATATGCAAAGTGAGTCCCAGTGAATTCCAGTTTATCTTGTATCCTTCATTTTGCTATTTCAGACATGAGGAAGTGCTAAATGTGGAATTGCAGGTGTGATCATTTTCTGCTAATTCATGATAAGGAAGTGGACGGTGAGGCACAGATGGGCTGTTTCACTCTGGAAAGCACCGTACACACTGTATTTACAATCCACCCTTAACCTCTGCATATAGTCACCTTTGCTTTAGAATTTCTAGATAAAGAGATGCACTTCCTTCCAGCATGTTAGTCTTGTAAATTTACAATCATTTTCTTGTGTACAGTCTGGTTCCTTAGCCTGTAAACAAATCATATAGGCCTGCTTTGGCACAAATATACTTCAATTCATTTTTACACCCTGCTCAGACTGTGTGCAGACAAAACCGGTTAACACTAGCATGTCAATGAATGTGCCAGTTAGCAAGGAAGTGGGGTAAATGTTACCACCAAAAATAAACTTGACCACAAAAGGCACATGTCTGACTTAAAATACAGGGTTAGTCATAGCAAAATTAATGTAAAATCCCCTCTGTGTATAATTGCTGTGGGGAGCATCTGTGTTAATAATGTGTGACTTGTGTGACGTTCAGATGGAAGCCATGGATGAGTGAGCAGAGAGCAAAAGGATCCGGTCAAAGGTCAAGGGAGTTTTACATCAGAATTTGTAGCTTAAATGTTAAGTGAAGAATTAAGTCTTATCATATCTGTTGAAGCAAGACACTACAGGAATTTTGAAAAGTTTGAAAAAGTTTCAAGAAGCTTGTAATACAAAGCAACTGTCTCAATGTACTGTGATTACTTAACTGGGGAAGTATGGTGATTTATGCTCTTAAAAATGAAGGTTTTTAAGTGGTTCTTTTGGAGATCCTTCCCATTGCAAACAAGGCTCTTTATAGTCTGAAAAGTTTATTTAGGCTATAAAAATTGTAGTTTAAAGGTTTATCCTATTTACCTGTGGTAACTTGCCTTAAAGGGATAGTTCATCCAAAAATGAAAACTTTGTGGTAGCCACTGACTGGATAAAAATACTATGGAAGTCAATGGCTACCGCCAATTTTTTGGTTACCAACAACTTTAAAATATATTCTTTTGTGCTCAATACATGAAAGAAACTCATACAGGTTTGGAACAAGGGGAGTAAATGATGACAGATTTATTTTTGTTTTTTAGGTGAGTTGTCTCTTTAATGTTGCTCAACGGTCCTAGGCCGTTGAAAGTCATTGGTTGTTGGTTTAATGGGTGGGTAAAGATTAGAAGGGCGTGTGTGGGTACTTATCTAAAAATAATAGCCTATTTGTTGGCAAAAAAATCCCTTAGGTACTATTATAATGGAGCATAACCAAATGTAAAGCCACTTCTGTCTGGGACTGACACCACCTTGTAGGAGGGAGGATGCGTAACTTTCCCTAATTTTTCATTTGAGTAAATGTGGGTTTCATGGGTTTGGGGGTCTTTTGGGTTGGAAACTATGAGAAATTGGGGCTGTTCTGCTGCACTAAATGTAACCGTGCTTAGCATCGCCCCCTGGTGGAACCTCTGCCACTCACTTCAGTTTTTATATGCTTTTTATTCATTTATTTTTTTTTAGAATGATGACTAGTTGAACACTATAGCATGAAGGCAAACTAACATATTTCTGGAAATTCTTCCAGCTTTTAAGCTTTAAATCAGAGTAGGTTGACTGTCTAGCCAAATAAGTGATCTAAAAGGTCACAAACAAACCAGTCCTGTCTTGGAACATCTGAGCAGTGAAGTTACCATCACTTACCGTCTCAGAGTGGGTGGCCTTGGGTGTTGTGTTAGCCACATTAAGACCATCAATGACAATATCAAAGGTAGGTCTCTGCTTCACGAAACTCTTAAAGCTTTTAAGCTCCTGTAAAGAACACAAACAAGCGTGTTATTCTCAAATGGTGATACAGTTCATATATTGTCAAATGGGTGCTATATATTGGGTATAGACAATATGCATTGCAAAAATAAAATACAGTTTTGCTATATAGATATGTAAATATGATGAACATTATTGCTTAGATTAGATATTTAGATAAGATGAAATATTACATACGTAAAAGTACTAGTCAGTCATTAATTTAGTTTAATAATAATAATTTGTGGATGCACACATATAATCCACAATTAAACAAGCAATAATGTTGCATATTAATAGTCAAACATTGCTGACAGTATTTCCATGGTGTCGTGAAGTTTAAAACTTCATGCAAAAAAAACCAAAAGGCAGCAAAGACGCAACATCATGCACTCTAGTAACCGTCCTTCAGTTTTTTTCAACTAAAGGAACAGACGGTTGCCTGAATGTATGGGGTCTTCTATGTACTTTCCTCATTGGTGTTGTGCAGCGCATTGCACAAGAGAAAAGGAACCAGTGTTGCACAAGACAGCAGGACAGCTGAAAACATTACAGTTAGTTCTTAGAATGGACAGAATTAATATCAAACCAGTGTTAACTACAACTATTAAAAAACATTACAATATCTGAAATAAAAACGTAAATATTAGATGACAAATGTACGCTTAAATGGAAATTCTAAATGCTGCATGGACAACTAACCAAAATTTTTTTTAAGCACAATCAATAAAATTTAAACAAGTAAAATTAAGTACTAAAATTACATCTAAATTTAAAAATGAATAAAACACTAAATAAAATATTGAAATCTAAATATTTTTTTAAAAAACTACAAAATTAAAATGCTGAAAAATTACTAAAAATATATAAAAATAAAAGTTAATTCAAAATATTAATAAATGCCATAATAATAAATAAAATATAAGCAAGTGAAGGAGGATCGCATACATTAAATTAGGATTTTAGCTTTCTGTAACAGCTGAGAAAACGATCATTATTTTTGCATTTCCGTTCGGTGATGCTAGTGTCACAGAAATTACACATTTCTCCTTTAAACTCAAGATTGTTTCTGGAGAATCACGAAGCCCGGCGGATGACATTTATAGCAAACAGATATATCACTGTAAGTGATCCTGCCTGAAACTCATGAAACTCTACATATCAGATTAAGTGAAGAGCTGAGATATGCTCAGTCATGAACGTACAGGAAGTAAGAGCAAAACATGCAACTGTGAGATAAAGCAGTGTGTTCACAGATAGTCTGACAAGAACTGGCCAAGAACTCTTTCTGTCAGAGCATTGTATAAAAACAACTTTTGTTGAACTGAATTGAATTCATCCCAGGACAGTTAAAAAATGTTTGACTTTTCCAATATGTCTTAAGGGATATTTAAGCATTTGTTACCGGCGTACAATAGAGCTACAAACAGAACTTGACCTCACCTGGCTCACCTTCAAAAGCGTGATCAGGTTGTGTTTAGCTGAATAACACAAGAGCATATGGGCCCCTTGAATAGCAGGGCCGAAAAAGCTAGAACTTCCTGCTTCTTTGTTGCTGTTGAAGAAGAGGTTGAAATACCTCCCGAATTGTCCTTGGCACAACATGTAAACAAAACAAGGGAATTTCCAGCTGGATTGGGGCCAAGTCACTCCCTCACCTGTCTGTCCTTGGGCCTCAGAGCTGCAAACGGCTTTTGCTTTATTAACTTTAGCTTCATAGAAAAGTGTGATAGCTAAGTCATGCACACTCATGAGTTCATCAGTGTTTAACAAAGTACACAAATACTGGTGTAGTAGCAATAAGCTTCTATTCTTTCAGGCAAAGAATTGATTTGGGTCTTCGTTCTTATTTCAAATCGTTTACTGAATTTTTGTACAATAAACTGAAACAAATAAACTCCGGTCAAAAAACTGTGTTGCTCCAACTTTCTTTTTCTAAAAAAAGTGCTTTCCCCCCCCAGGGTGCTTAAAGGCAGTCCAATAATAAACGGAGCAAACCATTACAGTGTAAACATGGGGGGTGTTTAACCAATGTACATATAAATCTAAACATATTAAATAATATCTACCCAAGCACTTCTTAAATTTTAATTATTTAAATTATGGCTCTTACAGCTGAGTTAATATACATATATTCTGATGAAATATTACATTAATAAAAGTACTAGTCAGACATTAATTTAGTGAGGGGGAAAAATAATAATCATTTGTGGATGCACACATATAATCCACAATTAAACAAGCAATAATGTTGCATATTAATTAACTCTGTATAAGCGGAGTGAATTTAAGCGAATTCTTAACTCAAGATTTGCTCTGACAGTATCATAGCATTATCAGTTGGCAACCTACTGAAATAAAAAGTTGAAGTAGTAAAATGACTAAAACTAAAATAAAAATAAATTAAACCTAAATAGACTAATAAAAATGAGAAAAGCATATAACAATATTGCTAATACCTAAACTTAAAATATAAAAATAATTCAAAATATTTATATATAGTATGATTTTTTTAATTTTGAAATGATTTTCAAAATGATTGATGGTAGATTTCACAAATAATTTCAAAGAAATGGCAAGTAACACTGAATTGAACATAAAATTGTGAGGTAAAAAGACTAAAATAGCATTTAAAACGTATAGATAATTTTGTTTTAATGAATAATTTGCAGTACTAAAAATAAGTCTAAAATAACACTGAATCAGATCCATCTAATTCACAAATGAATCATTCTGTGGAATCCGTAAACTAGTTAAACAGGCACATTAATTCAAAAGAATGATTCATCTCAAATCACGTTGTTTTAATTTTTTTCACTTCTAAATAACGAGCAATAGTACATTCCTGTAAATACAGTGAAGTAAAAAGAAATGTATTATGCATTGAAATACAGTCAAGCAAAGTTTTCAAAAACTAAAATCCTCCAAAAAATTAAAGATATTTAAACAACAAGGTTTTGTAACGGAGGAAAAAATATTTGTATCACTGTTTTGAGCAAATTGCGAACTTTGCAAGTTCCTCCTCAAAGTTGAGGAAACAACAACAACAATGTGGTAAAGTCCAACAGCTAATACACAAGCCTCCGTTTAATACACACAAAGCTGTGTTTGTCAAAAACCACAGGCATTCCTGGACTGTCAGGTGGCTGGAAACCAGCGCTTTCAGTTCTGCCAGAAGCGTGAGAATTTTTCCTTCTAAAATTCCAATTTCAGCTCCTCCAAAGCACTAATACGCAAAAACAGAAGACTGTGACCCACGTGTGAAAACAAAACACCAAAAATGAATAAGTGCAGCTACTTTGCATGCTAAAAATCCTGTTAAGTGTGTGTTAAGTAGCGTGTCTGTGCTAGTGGGTGACTGGGGGAGGGGTGAGCGAAAGGGACAGAGAGGGGGGGAAGGGGAGCTGGATATTTGGGGAATTCCTTTTTGGTTTTGGTGGGGGTTAGCGGTTGGCGATGTACAACTTGTACAACTCTTAAAAAATCTTGCAGCACTGAGTAGGGTTAGTACTCTCAGCATGGAACTAAATTAATTTAAACAGGCAATTTCACCTGGTTTTAACTGTGTGCATGCAATAAGATGTTGACAACAAAGATCTAGCATTGTAAGTGCATTTTTATTGTGTTTTTGTTTCATTCCGCATCCTCTCGTGGCCATGGAGAGGTTATGTTGAGTGGGAACAGGAACACCGGGGATTCCCCAATGGTGTCGAGAGGTCACGTGCAGAACTTTGTGTACCTACAAAATGGTAGGGTGTGTCGGGAATACACACATTCAAAACAAGTTTAATCCAGATTTGATAGTGATCACAGTCTAGTTTTTTGGGGGGAATATACACAATAGCCCATGGCAATTAAAAAAACGCTCCTTCAGCCTTGAGTGATTATTAACACAGTGTACACTTGCAAGCTTTTGTTTGAATCATTTAAAACAAATGAACAGCATTTTGTAAGTACCTGTTCCGTTTTGTTCAAAGCATGCATGAAATTCCGATAAAATGAAAGACAGCCGCGCACAAAATTGACATTGAACAAAGAAATTAGATGAATTAGAGTATGTGAAAACCACACCGTGCCCCACGGCAGACATTAATGAAAAGGCATCTGCAAGTCCTGTACTTTTCCTTATTACAAGCTTGCTGTTTTTGAAACGGGAAAAACAGGCTTCCCAAAGCTCACACATGACCTGAAAAACTGCAGGCCACTGAATGTAAGGAAACTAAAAAAGTTTTTTTTGTTTTTGCTAATGGTTGATATTCTGGTTGCTAATCTGGACATTATACTTACTTTCTGATTTCTGAATGTGTTAATAACCATACAGTGCATTAACCGAACACCTTGGCCACATTTAAAATCCACTGACAAAAAGTTCAATTTTTGTTTTGCTTTTTTGAACCTCCATGATTTATATTATATATATATATATATATATTTATATATATATATATATATATACACACACACACACACACGCACACAGAGACATGAAATATTTGTACTTTTAAAAATTTAATGATTTTTACTTTAAATACACTACAATTCAAAAGTTTGCAGTAAGTAATTTTTTTTTTTTT
>SCHK01444496.1:24366-39944 GCA_004124795.1 Poropuntius huangchuchieni
TTATGCACTAAACTCATCAAAAATGGCACTCATCAAAGTTCTTTGAACTTTGTATTAATTAAAGCAAATCGGCATTTTTCTGAAGTGAAAATTCATCTTTGCCATCACAGGAATAAATTACATTTTAAAATATCTTCAAATAGAAAACTTATTTTAAATTGTAGTAATACTTTTTTCTTTTTGCATTAATACTTTGAAACTTATTATACATAGTGTGGAAAAATATTTTTTTTTCTTGTTTAAAAGCACAAATATTTACTATAAGGTCATGTATAATAACTATGCAATATTTTAAAGCTATTGTTTAAAAGATTTAAAAGTTGGTTTTGATGAAGTATAGCATGTCACACAGCAGGACACAGTTCACGTCAACCACCCAAAAGCACCGCATTTTTTCCCTTTAAAGGCAAAATGATTGTCTAGGGGTTGTTAAACGCTTCTGCAGAGTTTTGACTGGGGGTGTTTTAGCTGTCTTGCACTGGTTTCACTTCATAAGGCACTGCTGCAGCGATGGCGGGGGGCTGGAGTCCATGCAGCGCTGCAGACAGACAGGCAGGCAGGCAGGGACTTTCCAGGGTCACTCATGTGAGAGGCTTTTGAGGGCTGAAATGTGAAAGCCCATTGTGTTGTGTTTAACGACAGCAAAAAGCACATAGGCAGTACACATGTCTCAGCATCTATCATGTGCAAGACCAAATTAGAGATTGTTTATGGCTATACTGAGTACTTTGTTTTTCCAAGATGTACTGTATAAAAATGTCCCTTTCTGAGACAGTGCTTGGAAACTGAATGTGTTTCCTAAGCGTGAGAACGTGTTTGCAAACAAACATGACTGTTCTCTCTGGGAAATGGAATTTCAGAGGAGTTGCTTGCCTTGTGACCTTGTGTCTTCGTTTGGACTGCATTCATGAGCTTTCTAAACGGGGACCCGACAGACACATGAAGGAACATGTGTTGGAAAGCCCCTGCATCATATCTAAATGTGGAACTAGACAGGATCACATGCTTTTGACATCTATAGACCCCACAGCCTGAAAAAAGCAGCCCTCCGGACAACAACATCATCTAATTCAGGGGCAGACTCCATTTAAGACGGAGTTTAAAACTGCATGGAACATCTTCTAATTCTGGACGGCTACCCAACTTGCCTATCATGTAGTTGCAGCCTATTTGGTGCAACACAGAAAGTAGTTTGTTTTTAGTTTATGTGTCCTTTTTTTTTTTTTTATAATTTTCAAGGGGAAAATGGTCTTAAAACATTTCAAAATTAGGTAATGTTTAAGATGGATAACACATGTAACATGTATAACGTGTAATCTGTCATGTAGAAATGTACTGTAACTATAGGGTGTGTAGGACGCCATCGCCATCTAGTGGAGTAAGACAGAACTACGTAATAAAGCCTTACTAAACTTCAAACGACATATCTTTCCATAAAGGCGAAAATCAAAAAGATTTTAAAAATATTTTGCATAAAGATTAAACTTGCTTTAAGACCTGTAATATTACATCGTGACATGAATTTCATGACAATTAAGCACCTCCATAATGCATCTTTTTGGTAATATATATTTTAATATGCTAATAAATTCTGCTAACAGATGCTATTAATATTTATTAAAATATATATTATAAAATTGTTTCACAATTAAAATAATATATTGTGTAAATATAGTATCTATTAATATTCTGAATTGCCTTTTATTTTTATGTTACCATTTCATTGTAATTGTAGTTTAATATTTAGTAATTCTATTATGTGCTTTTATAATTGCTATTATTTTTTACAAATATTTCTATTTAGCTATATTTTATTTTTTATTTCAGATTCAGTGTTAGACATTTTAGTACTTTTAATATGGTATTAATATAAAAAAAAATTCAGCTTCAATTACAGATAAAATGACTATTATAAGTTATCTATCTATCTATCTATCTATCTATCATTAACTTTGATAAATCTACTCTGGAAAAGAAGGCTATAATGTTGGAGACAGACCTCTGGGGTGGTTTTCTTGAAGACGTCACTTCCTTCTATCACTTTCTTCATCACTTTGTCCTTCAGCTCTGCATACTCTTCCTCAGTCAGTTGAATGGATTCAAGTGGTGCCTTGCAATTTCTGCACTCTCCACTAAAACACAAGATATTTCCACACAAATAATCACTTAAAAATAGTCTATATTGACAATATTTTTGATTAAAACTGAAAATTTAAATTAGTACCTGGGGGCCACGTAGGAGAACTTCCCACTCCATTTCTGATCCGGTAAACTGTGCAGATGGAGAAAATAAAAGAGTTAAATTAAATATTTGCAATAATATAGTTAATTATTTTTTTTTTTTTATATATATAAAAATATAAGAATTATAATATTTTCATATATTTATGTTCTTATATTTTATATTTACCTCTCAAACCAAGCTTTGATAGTCTGAATCAGCGGCTCCTCTGGGTAGATCTGATTATCTCTCATATATGACAGAACAGAAAAGAGCTTGTCCTCCTGTCCTCGCTGAGAGATGCCGCTCTGAAACAGGCTCTGCCAGGTGTCCTGATTAGGTACGAGACCCAGTTCCAGGAGCTCATCGTACAGCATCCAGCTCGTCTCAGTGTCACCATGAAGCACCGCGCCAGCGATAGCATCACTATAGTTACGAGGAGACGGCAGGAGGGCCTTTTTCATCCCCTCCAACACCACAAGCGCCTCCCTCCAGCGTTCCGTTTGACTGAAACCTTTAATAAACAGGGACGAAGCTCCAGTGTCAAGAGTCTTAAAGCAAGTTTTCATGATGTCGTAAATGTCAAACACCTCCGAGTGGTGGCCACCCGTGACACACAGCGTGAGATATCTCAAAAGAAGTTCGTAGGAAAGGGTGCCTTTGTCCTGAACCACGTAGGCCAAGAGAGATTTGGCGATGTCGATGTCTGCATTAGTTGCCAGCAGTCCTTCCATCATTTGCATCTCGAAGCGTTCAGATTTGGAGGAACTCTCTTTGAACTTTACCCATTCGGATGTGGTCAGCGGATGATCAGGAAGGGCAACTTTTACAGATCCTCTTCCTCTCACGGGTGTATTATTTGACAGCTCTTCTGTATCCGCCTCAGCTCTCTTTTTCATATATTCAGCAGTTCTTTTGGCCGTTCCAGCGGTAAATACTGAATTTGGGAACGCAGGCCTCGTTCTGGGAGTGAACCCTTTTTCTTTGGAAATTCGGCTGTGCGCTTGTTTGTCTCCTTTTGTGCTGTAATATTGTGTGTGTGGATTTATGATAAACCTGACAGTATGCATAATGTTTTGTTGTGGTAAACAAGCCAAAGCAGGCCTGAAATACAACGGGTTGACAACCCATGATGTGCAGAGATGTTTTATGCAAGTCCTTGATTTTGACACAACAAGAGATCCCATTTCCCTACCAGTCTACTTGACTTTTCAGACTACGCACTACTTTAAAGGTGCTTTATGTAAAATGTATAAAAAATGACTAATTTCTGAAAATTGCTTTGTCTGTTTTACTGTTCAACACACATACAACAATACACATTAACTTTATAGTGTTATATTTAACAGTATTTATATCTACAATTAATGGATATAAATAATATTTAGCAAATTGTCTTCTAAAGAAATGTCCTTTTGTATTTAAAGCACACATTCGTGAGTTCCTAAGACCCACTGATATATCGCATTATTTTCTTTTAAACCCAGTTTTGTCAATACAATCATCGGTAATTTAAACAAGAGCATAACTTACAGGATCTGGTTAAAAGTGAAGTGAATTCTAACCAGAAGGCAAGTACATGCCAGTGCGAGCAGCCATTCACTCTCCTGTGTAGTCGCTCTTTAATTACGTCACTCGTGCGCCTTTAGGTCAGAGATGTAAACAGTTCATCAACCGCCTAAGCTACTCAAAAATACGACAGTTATTCAGTAATCAGTCTGAATTTTTTAGTTTAAAATATATTATGGTCAAATAAAGTTAATAATGGCAAACGATAAAACCGCACATTGGAAAGATTTACTGCGGAAAAGACTCGCCTCTGCGAAACAAGGTAAAATGATGAATATTAGCTAATCAGGAATTAGAGATGTTTAACAAGATCGAGGAGCCATGTTTTAAATAACATAAAATGTGTACGTTACTATATAAATCATCCAATCAACTGTTATAATTACGCTAGAAACAAGTCGCTTAAGAAAATACCGTGTTTTTGCCATAGTAACACTAGCTGTGGTAAACATTACATTTAGTGGAAATGTTGTAGATTTATATTAGGGGATAAAGAGATTAGGGATTAGTTACAACAAATATTATAGTTTGTTGTATAGAAACCATAGTAACCCTACCCATTGTGTGTAACATTAGTTCCTGTTATACAAAATCATTGAAAAATTAATATGATTGTGGTGTAATTTATATAAGTACTTCTAAACAAGTATCCTTTGGTCAAGTTTAGACAATTAAGCTTGACATTATAAATGATGTATTTATTTAAACGTAATATTGTAATAAATGAAAACGTAGCTAATTGATTTCGATATGTAAAATCATAGTAAAACATTTGAAGAATCACTTAAACGCTTAGTATGTTATCTAATATATTAAGACCGTAAATAATGGAGACATGAAAATTTTTTACAGTAGAAAATTGCATACAGTAGGAAAGGCCCTGGTAATGAGGAGCCATTCATGGGTTTGCTAATGATTACTTTGATTTTACTATGAATAGTAAAATATGGAGGAGGTCTGTACAGTGTGAATAATCATAATGTGTGTTAAAATCTTTCTTTGTATTAAACAGATGGCAGGACAGAGGAGGAGAAGAAAGCAGAGGAAACTGAATTATTCACCAAGTATTATAGTGAATGGAAAGAAGGTGAAAAAGGAGAAGATGACTCATTTAAGCACATCCCACGCTTCTACTACAGGGTGAGCTATAATCAGTAAAGAGAACACACTGATGTTGCATTTATTTGATCAAAAATATTATAAAAAAGAATATGTCTGAATATTTTACAATAATATTATTGTAAAATAATATTAAAAAACAGTTTTCCGTTTGACTATATCTTAAAATGTAATTTATTCCAGTGATGAAAGCTAAATTTCAGTTATCATTCTAATATGCTGATTTGCTGCTCAAGAAACATTTCTTATTTAGTTGTTCTTAGTTGTTTTTTGAAAACAGTGATACCTTTCTTTAGGATTCTGTGATGAATGGAAAGTTCAAATGAACAGCTTTTTTTCTTTTCTTTTTTTTAACATTATAAATGTCTTTACCGTCACTTTTGATCACTTTAACGCATCCTTGCTTAATAGAAGTATTAATTTCTTTACAAATAATCCTGCTAAACCCCTAATCTTAACACTCCAATATTTCATATCAGCTTCCTGCAGAAGATGAAGTCTTGCTGCAGAAGCTCAGAGAAGAATCGAGGGCAGTGTTTCTCCAGAGGAAAAGCCGGGAGCTACTGGACAATGAAGAGTTACAGGTAAGAGAGCATTTTATTGGGCCTTTGTCCCAAACTAAACATTCATTATGTGCTTTAGTAATTAAATGTGTTTTTTAAATGATTTTTCTTTCCTACAGAACCTTTGGTTTCTTCTCGATAAGCATCAAGTGCCGCCCACGACCAGTGACGAGGCCATGATCAGTTATGAGAGTTTCCTAAAGGTTGGAGAAAAAGCGGGCGCCAAATGCAAGTAAGTGCATCACAGAAAAGTGTCAATGATTGTCCCTCGAAACCATGAGTATGACAGGCTGATAACTGTATTCTAAGTCAGTGTAATTCGTAGGTGGACAGTGCTCATGACTCACTGAGATGTTTGTTTCACAATCATTACACCCCATCAGGCTTTTCTTCACCGCCCGAGTCTACGCCAAACTACTTCATAATGATCCATATGGGAGGATATCAATTATGCAGTTCTTCAACTATGTCATGAGAAAAGGTATTGCATTCTCATCTTATGATGTAAGTTAATTATGAGTCTATTAGTTCTTTTAAATGACTCTGAACATGTTAATAGATTTGTGTAGATGAATCACATGTTGCTTCTCTTGCAGTGTGGCTGCACCAGACCAGGATCGGTTTGAGTCTTTACGATGTAGCAGGTCAGGGTTATCTACGTGAGTCTGTAAGTAATCTTATTTTACCCTCAGAAACACAGTAAAAAAATCTCAGCATTCACAGTATCTTCTTATGAGTAAAGCTGTGTTGTTTAACATAAAAACTTTCTTTCTGCAGGATTTGGAGAACTACATTCTAGAGTTAATTCCCACACTCCCCCAACTAGATGGCCTGGAGAAATCCTTCTACTCGTTTTATGTTTGCACTGCCGTTCGCAAGTTCTTCTTTTTCCTTGATCCTCTACATACTGGTAATTCTCCTGTGGTTGTGCTGTTACAATTTGCCTTTTAATTCACGTCAGAGCACCTGCAGACAGTATTTAGATTTTACCCTGTGGAAAAACTGGAATGATAAGAATCTAATGTTTTGCACTTGCTCTGCAGGGAAGATAAAAATTCAGGACATTCTTGCTTGCAGTTTCTTGGATGACCTACTTGAGGTAGAGTATAGATTCTCACTCAAGTGAAGCTTTATTACTAATATTGAAATATCTATATACACTACCTTTAAAAAGTTCCTTTTTAAGATCCTCAATGTTAAGAACGGTTGCTTAATATTTTTGTGAAAATTTTGGATTAATAGAAAGAATATTTATGTATTTTATAATAGAAAGATGTATTTTGGATTAATTCAAAAGAACAGCATTTGTGACATATTTCTTATCAGATTTATTCATTTATAGCTTCGAGATGAGGAGCTGTCCAAAGAGAGTCAGGAGTCTAACTGGTTCTCTGCACCTTCTGCTCTTCGAGTTTATGGTATGCTTGCAAAACACACTTAATCAGTGTTATATAAGTAAAATCTCATATGTTAATTGTCATATGCCTTGTTTTCAGGTCAGTACCTCAACTTGGATAAGGACCATAATGGGATGCTCAGTAAGGAAGAGCTGTCTCGCTATGGCACAGGAACTCTAACTAGTGTTTTCCTAGACCGCGTCTACCAGGAATGCTTAACCTATGATGGCGAAATGGTATAACTCATTGTCTTAATTAATAATTTGCATTAAACTAAGAGTTAGATGTGAGAAAATCCCTTGAATGTTGTCTGCTGTCCTAATTATAGTTTTGTGGGCAGGGAGACCTGAGTTCAAGTCCTGTTTCCAGATATACAAGTCTGTTCAAAGTCTCTTATGCTCACCAAGGCTGCATTTATTTGATTAAAAATTGTAAAATATTATTACAATTTAATATATTTAATAAAATATTTAATGTGTTCTGTTTTAATATTTTAAAATGTTATCAATTCCAGTGAATCGGCAGCCTTGATTTGGTCATCAAGAAACATTTCTTATTATCAATGTTGAAAACAGTTGTGCTGCTTAATAATGTTTTAATGATTAATTTTTAAAAATACTTATATTACTTAAATTTGAAACCTTTGTGTACTTTTGACTTTCAACATAAAAAAAGAATTGAATGTTATGAAGTTACTCTGGAAAAAGACTTCACTTGAATACATCCAAGCAGATATTTGCCACTGAAAATAGGCTTATAATATTCTTATATGCATGGAATTTCAGTATCTAAAAAAAACAATAACCAATCTGTTTTTTAAATGATTTTTTTTAACACCCCCATTTAGGACTATAAGACCTATCTAGACTTTGTGCTGGCTCTAGAGAACAGGAAGGAGCCTGCGGCCCTCCAGTATATATTCAAACTGCTGGACATGGAAAACAAAGGCTATCTCAACGTATTTGCCCTCAACTACTTCTTCAGGGTAAGGAAACATTTTTGAAATCAAGCAACAATACATGTTAGCTTTTATATAAATATGTATTTTATATATGTACACTAAGCAGAAACTAACCTATTCATCTGTGATATTAGGCCATTCAGGAACAAATGAAAATCCATGGGCAGGAGCCAGTTTCCTTCCAGGATGTTAAGGTAAATGGCCTTTATATAGTACTAAAACAATCTATTAACATGTAGGGAAGTGGGTGTTTTGTGTCCTGAAATGGTGATCAAATATTTGTGTAAACAGGATGAAATCTTTGATATGGTGAAACCTAAAGATCCGTATAAGATCACACTACAGGACCTGGTGAACAGCGGTCAGGGTGATACCGTCACTAGTATCCTCATTGACCTCAATGGCTTCTGGACTTACGAGAACAGAGAGGTGCTGGTGGCTAATGACACTGACAGCAACACAGCTGACTTAGATGACACATGACATCACATTCTGTTGCCAAAGCAAGTTATGCTATTGGACCAATTGAGCTACTCTGCACGAGGAAAAAACTTCAGCCAAGAGGAATACACAGAATAGCTCATTTGTATATTGAATTGTTTATTAAGTAATATGTACAAAACAAACTGTATTTTTACCTACATTATAGAAAGGTAGGTGTGTTTTCACCTACATAATACAAAATTATTGTACACAAATAAATTACACACTCTTCAAAATGAAATGCTTTTTTTCTGTGTGTCAGAGAGGTTGACAAATTGAACACAAATCTCATGGGTAAAGCACACATTTACATGCACACCAAAAATAATGTGTTCACATAAAAAGAATATTTGGTTACAAAAATAACTTCTTGAATGTTGTCAGCTCTGACTTAGACAGTTTACTCTATTTTTGACAACTCTTAGCATCACCAGTAACATAGAAATGTCTAATACAAGTACTCACATTTTACAGCATTGTAAAAGATTGGTAGTCCATGCAGTTGTTATAGTGTTTATCTTAGGCTTTTTAGGTGTTTATAATTATTAAAATGTATAATGAATTGTTGTAGTGACTATGGAACATTATTTCCACCACAGAATTAAAAATATGTATGGTTACTGTGGCAAAACCCGGCACTGGGCAGTTACTACAATCTTTTTATAATTTTTTAACAATTAGCTAGAATTTTTATAATGTTTTAATACATGACTAATCGCTATTAGCATGTAGTTATTCACTGCTGACATGTAGCATGTTGGAAGTCCTCTTTTGACATGAGTCAAAAGAGTCAAGTCCCATGTCTATACAATGTTCTGAGAGATACAGGTCTTACTAAACTGCACTCTGATTGGTTGCTAATTGTGACTTTTTATCTTTAGAAATTCTGTCTTTTTTCTCAGAATTGAGAGTTTATATCTTGCAGTAGTGAGGTTTTCTTTTTCTTTAAATTTAGGGTTAGGTGTCTAAAAAAAACAGAATTGCAAGCTGTAAACTCAAAATTCAGAGGAAAAAGTCAGAATTGTAAGGTAAATTTGCAGTTACTTTTTTTATTATGTCTTTATTCCGTGGCAGAAATAAGCTTCCATAGTTTTATGTATGGCTTGTCAAAAAGATTATTAAAACAGTTCTGCATTAAAAGCAGAACCATTGTCAGCTATGCATAAACAATGTTACCTTCATGTTTAACTTCATGTAAACTTACCCTCCAAAAAAGAAACCTAGCACACCTCATGTCTAAGGTTAGTATGGTAAAAACCATCTAATATGCTCAATCAACTAAACAGTATTTTTTAGGAGGGAATGGGGGAAGGCACTTTATTAGCATCAGATGTAGCATGTGATTCCTGCTCCAGTTCAAAGGTCACGTTCACAAAAGAAGCAGTTCCTTCTGGTTGCTCGATCTTTGGCTGCTGGCCCTCCTGATTGTGCTGCTCCTCAAAATGACGTTCTGCCTCCTCAGAGAGACGGTTCTCCTCCTCTTCTTCCTCCTCCTGTGGATTACACATTATTAGGGTCTCACAATGTGAATGCTGTTTGTTCAAATCTCTCAAAGCATGTGCAACAGTAATACCTCTTTCTTCATCCTGTAGTACTCATCAATTGCATACTGATATTTTGGCGTCGTGATTCCCAGCAGTGAGGCCATTTTCTCTCCAAGATAGTCACAAACTGAAATATTTGGGTTGAAATGTTAATTTTGGACTATTTTTGTATGATTAAATGTCACAGGCTTGAAAGAGTTTCATTACCTGAGATGGTTGAGGTAGCCACTCTCCACATATGGAACCAGACATATGGACCCCAGGTCAACTTTGACTATAATCAGAGATGCAAAGTGACTAAGATGTTCAGATTATTAAAAAGAAGCACTGAAACTACACTTATATTTAATGAGTTGATGCAACTCACCGTATCCACTGTACTTAGAGTTTTCGCTTTCTCTGGTTCTTCTTCCTCCTCTTCATCTGTACTGTACTCTTCCATGGTTTCACCAGAAGCAAAGTAGATTGTTCTGCGAGGAATCTTTGGCTTCTTTTTGCCCAGATCTCCAAGTTCCACATTTTCAAACTCCTTCACCACTGTAGAGCTCTAAACCAGCAGATATACATTTATACATTTAAATCTTATTTATCAAGAAAGACATTACACACTGTTAAGAGAGGTAGACAGGCCTATATAAACTACATTATAAGATCTTAATATTATATTACACTATCATTATGTAAATTAAATTAGATAAATAGACATCCGTAAATCACATTAATATGATATAAATGACATTATTACATATTTATATCTTACATTATGTGTATTATCAAACTAGTTTAATCGCTAGACTAAGATGTAACGAACAAGGAAGTAGAATTATATATCTCGACTGTTGTCTACAACAAAACAAAGTATGTAATTCCATGACCTCACTTATTATATTTAAAAAATACTTTACCTTTTCTGTGTCCATAGTTTGTCCCAGAGACACGGTAACGTTTGTGAGGTACAGCGACAGTTCAGCCATGTCTTCTTCAATCCTTTCTGTTGCTTTCTTCGAGTTCTTCCTCCTAGCAGCGTCAACCAGGAAGTGACGTCACATGTAAACAATTTCTATTTAAATAGATTATTAGAATAGAAAACGTAATTAAAATAACGTTAAAACGCTGACAATTTCTACAAAAGACATATAAAAGATCTACACACATTTCATATTTATTTTTTATTCAAGCTGACTCCAGTCTGTTAAATGTGAGAGGTCTGACTTAAATTTTGCAGATGGATTGCAGTTTTTTTTCAATATAGTTTCAACCATGTGAGGTCCTCTCATTTTGTAGTTTTACAATAATTATGAAAAAAGCTTAAATATGATTCCATATCTATCTTTATATGAACCTATAAAGTGTAGCCTCTTCTGGAGTATTCACAACAAAATCAACTATAGTTATGCTGTAATTTCATGTTTCAGGCATCACTACATGCCACTGCTTCTTTTCTTATTTCACCCTTTAATTTAAATATTTTCTTTAATCTTTTCTTCTTTCATCTTTCAATGTGCTATTAATAACACAAATGATAATGGCCTAATTCATAACTCCTTAAAAGTCAGATTATTTGAGCAGAAATGAGACTCATTTTGTTAAGCATGATTAACCTTTGACAAGATTATAATTTCACACAAAGTAATTACCAAGACTGATTTCTCTTTCCTCGCCCAGATCAAGTTCAATCAAAAAAGAATGGCTTAGTGTTGTCTGCACTCCCAGTAAAACTTGTCAGTAGTGTTTTTGAAATGAGTAATAAATGAGAGCTAGAAACACCTTAATCAGGCCTTTTCATGTTTTTATGTGTATTTTTATTATGCGTTTTGTTACACATTTAATATGATTTTTTTAAAAATGTAATTCGGTAAGCAGGAGTGTATAAAACATACACTTTACAAAGTAAATATTTTGTGGATTATTTTAGAATCATATTATTTTCATTATTTCTTTTGTCTTTAAACACAAACACATTATACAACCAATGGTTTACATGTTTATTGTTTTTATTATTATTATTATTATTATTTTAATAATCTCACTATTTATCGCATAGCATAGTCTTAATGCAGAAAAAAAATATCAGTCTTTGTATTTTAGGAAGGGGCAGGAGGTCATCATTTTTAAGGGTTCCTGGCATCAGATTGATCGAAAACCCCTGTGTTTCACAATTAAAGTAATTTTTGGAGTCCTAACTAGAAGTCTGCATTTATGCCATTTTTTGTATTCTTTTCAGGTCTCTAAAAGTTTGAAATTCCAACAATGAAATACACGGGAAAAAATCATACAAGTCATTACAATTACAGTATAACTTTTCATCTTGCATCTAAAAATGAAAGAATCATTAAATCTTTAAATCAGTGGAAAATAGCCTACCATTTGGTCCAGCTGACATATACCTTGATTTATGTATATAATATTTCCCATAAAGGATAAGAATGTAAATTGTATTCTTTTCCCAGATTACCATGTGCACATGGCTATTTGATTCCAGTGATAAAAGAGATCAGAAATTAGAGCTTTGGTTAAAAGGAAAATTCTTGCGCCCTCCTTCGGTCACTCGATGTATGGCAAAAATAAGGCATTTTCGGAAGGAACCACTGCAAGCACCTAATTGACTAAAAATGCATTACACGAAATAAACAGTTAAATTAATATTACCAGACACCAGTTGTGTCTAATAATATGTATATTTCAGTATAGTATATTTAAATCTCATTTTCGATCAGCACGTGCTTATTATCTCCTGATAAATTTCTTGTCGCCCCTATTAGGAAAGCGAAAGTGGACTGATCCAGTAGTATTGAAGGGAAAGCTCATCGCGCAGTTGTTTGTTTTCACTCAGCGGAGAGGAGAGGCTCGGAGTTGTGCAACGGTTACGTTTTTAATCTTCATTGCATCTTTCCAGCCTCCTGCCATGGCTCTGTGCAGCAGCGTCGGAGCCTTGGCGTTACCCAGCGAGCTTATCGTTCACATATTCTCCTTCCTGTCGGACCGAGACAAGCTCCGGGCCTCGGCCGTATGCTCTCGCTGGAGGGAGTGTCTCTTTTACCCTGCGCTGTGGACGGAGCTCAAGCTGCGCGTCGGTGGCGGAACAAACGGCGGCGGATCTGGATCAGAACAAACCCCGCGATTAGAGTTCCTCATGCGCAAGTTCGGCTCGTTCGTGCGGGAGCTGCAGCTGGAGTTCGCCCCGCTGGACGGCTGTTTAAGCCCCCTGCAGCACGGAGTGGAAGCCGTCGAGAGCGACCCGCAGTTCGCGAAAGATGCGATGGTGACATATTTGGATCAGGTGTTGTGTGTGCTCGGCAGTCTTCGTAATAACAGGTATATGGATCGGGGCACGGTTTGCATGCGTTGGTGTTGACGTTACACCTCCTTTCTGGCTGCTTTGCTTTGCTTACATTTGATGAGCACCAGCAGCCATAAACAAACCCTGCGCATTACGTAACGCTCATGTCTGAAGCATCGCATGGCTGCCTGCTTTGTGCATAACTGCTATCACCTCCTGTAACAAGCCGAACTAACTAGCACCTATTTTTGTTACTAGTACTGTATATATCTAAAAATATTTTATTTACTACTAAGTAATCCAATAATGGCTAGCATTTTCTCAGTATCGCTAACACTTATTTATTGTTTGCAGGTACTAGTTATTGTTCCTTTAGTGGGAGGTAACTGGTAACAGATTGAATTTTTTTTAAATACCACTGAGTTTTATGAGGATCTATGTTTTTTTTTTTTTTTAGTCAGATTGACTTATCAATAACGTCTGAGTCGTTGCTAGTACTTTTTAAGTAGATACTAGTAAAAAAAAAAATTAGGTTTTATTATCTATCTCCGTTGTTTTTAGTGACTTTTTTTTGTGTGCTTATAATTTTCTACTTGTCACATGCAGTGATTAGTTAGAATAGGTAAATTAAAAATGTAATGACTACTAAGATTTAAAAGAAAATATCTAGCTAGTAGTAACAGTACATTAAATGTAACAAAAAAGTGACTTAAAATTAACAGGAACTGAAAGTAAATAAATAAAGTGAAATAAAACAAGTATAATACAGTCTGATCTAAAGCATATATCTTGAATTTGATGGCAAAATATGCAATTTGTAATAATTATCAGTGACAGTTGTATTGGGAGAATAATGACTGGTGATTTGTAACAAACTTTACTTGTATGTAACAAATATTTTCCAGTGAAATTGAAAAACATTCTAGTTGCTTTTGTAACTAGACTTACTTGGAAAGAATAAGCACTTTAACATAAAAGAAACGCTAGTTAGTTCTAAGTAGCATATTAAAACCGTTGTCTAAACTCCCACAAGCCTTACTGCATTGTTAACATTCTAACAGAATCTTTAGAATCTTACAAAACAATGTTTAAACAAGACTGGCTTTGTGTTTCATGATGTTTCCTGATGCTGATTTTAACCAACAATTCTGTTTATGCACAATAGAAAAGCACTAGAAGGACTCATAGCCCAGCACTTGCCTTTAAAACAACAGGCTTTAGTTTAAAATGTTCAAACAAAAGAAAAGAGCTGAGTATAGGTTCTTTGGTGTAGTGAGAGTTTGAGAATTTACTTCAAATTAACTGGTTTGTATTGGTAATTAAAGGCAATATCTGTTCATCTCGAAGTTTCTAGAGCAGTGTTTTTGTCTTGTGAATTCTAGTTTGGTATTGTAATGAATGAAACCAGTTCCTTCTTGTTTTGTTTTTATGTCGTGATTGTTTATTTATATTTGATGATCATTTAATATGGTTCATTTTACATTATACACTGTTCTCATATGATTTCATTCAAGTCACCTATGAACTGAGAATGGAATATCTGACATCTGTCAGTTTGTTTGCTCTAGTTTGTTTATATTTGCAAGACATAAGACTCACACTTCCTCTTTTTCTTCTACAGAAACCTCCAGAAGCTGAGTCTGTATGGGGACACATGCATTCTTCAGGATGATGGCATTTTGGACAGCTCTTACCTCAGCCAGGTCGACCAAGGGGGCAAGAAAATGAAAGAGTATGTTTTAAAGCTACCTTCCACTCATGTAAACGGATTACAATCTTATACTGAAATGGCACACTCAATGGGGAAAATCTAATCAAGGAAGCTGGCTTTGCAAATATTCTGACTATTTTGTTAGTTCTAGGTATTTGGTTCTAGTTCAAGGCACTCAGTCTGTTTTGGGTTGATCCATGAAGCATGTTTTATTAGATTGTGCTTGTTTCAACCCTGTCAGAAACTTATTTTTAAATCCGTTTGAATCACTTTCTAAAGTCAACACTTAACGAAATACAGTTTTTGAATTTTTAGCAAAAATATACTGTGAAAACCCGATACATAGTTTTACCATAAAATTTCCCTGCCATGGAAATAGCCACAGAAGCTAACAAAGCATTAAAAAACAAACAAACATTTGCTTTGGGCTGTGTTCAGATTTGAATACTAGCATATTGCACAGTGTATATACCGTATACTTCCTACTGTTTAAAAATAATATTGCTGTTGGAAACAATGAATTCAATTCTACATTTTATGTTTAATTCAGAGTGTTTAGTTTTCTGATACTAGTAGTGGCATTGAAATTAAGCACTTCATCTTTAATTACACTGTCATTCAATGGTTTGGGCTGTTTTATTATTATTATTTATTAATTTTTTTTTTTTGTTCTTTTTGGTAGAAGTCTTTTATGCTCACCAAAGCTGGATTTATTTGATTAAAAATACAG
>SCHK01444496.1:39996-54013 GCA_004124795.1 Poropuntius huangchuchieni
ATTAATTAATTAATTTTTTTTTGTTCTTTTTGGTAGAAGTCTCTTATGCTCACCAAAGCTGGATTTATTTGATTAAAAATACAGAAAAAACAGTCTGTAAAATATATTACAATTTAAAATTACTGTTTTCTGTTTGAATAAATTTTCTTAATTATTTAATGCATTCCAGCAAAGCTGAATTTTTAGCAGCCATTACTAGTCTTCAGTGTCACATGATCCTTCAGAAATTATTCAAATATGATTTCTTATTTTCATCAATGTTGAAATCCTTTTTTTTTAGGATTCTTTAATGAACAAGTTCAATAGAACAGTTTTTATTAGATTTTTCTTTACATAGTCTTTACTGTGATTTTTGATCAGTTTAATGCATCCTAGAAAAATATTTTCTTTAAAAGAAAAAAAAGATACTTCTGAATGGTAGTGAATGTCCTCTCAATGTGCTGCCTTTCTTTATTTAACTTTAAAAATGAATTTTATTTTATAACTATTTATAATGTGTTCTTCATCCTGTTGTTCTAGGATCCAGCAGCTCTTCGAAGAGATCCTGTCCAACAGCAGGCAGTTGAAGTGGTTGTCGTCTGCGTTCATGCTCGGTGTGGTGACCCCCTGCTCTCTGGCCTCTCTCTCCAACCCCAGCACCAGCTCCCTCGAGCACCTCAGTCTGATCGACAACCAGCTGCCCAGCCTGATTTCCACCATCGAACTGGAAAGGCTCACTAACCTGCAGTCTCTGTCGCTAGACTTCTGCGATTTCACCTCAGACATGTGCCGTCTCCTCGCCGGCGGTGACCGAGCGCCTCTCCACCGCCTCTCCCTCTTGCTCAACGGCGCTGCTTTGGATGTCAAGCCTTTAGATGGTACCGCTACCGAAGACGACTGGAAAGCCCTGGTCCGTCGCAGCACCAACCTGCGCGTCTACGTCATGGCGATGGATGTGTGCAGCCAGGACCTTCTGCGTGTGCTGAAGCCCAGCGTACCCCTGGAGCGGATCCATCTGGACAGCTACAGCACGCTGGTGACGGATGGTGTCGTGGAGCTCATCTCCCAGCAGTACCACAAAACCCTGAGCCATTTCATCTTGATGAGAGACGATGCTGGATTCCCAGACCTCAGCGTCAACCGCAACGAGGACCCACTGGTTCTCCTCGCGTGGCGCTGTGTGCACCTTGCTGTCCTGATCATCCATGGTAAGTGGAGATTTGAAAACTTTTCACTTGATGTTGATAATTCACTGATTTGAGACATGGGACAAAACAGACTTTCAGTCATTTTTATAATACTGCCAGAAAACATTTTATTCAGAAACAAGTTAATATTATTAAAAAATATATATATCTGATAGGTATTACATGTCTGTCTGTTTGGGAAGTTGTTGTTTTTATTGTTGTTGCTGCTGTTATTTATTTATCATGTGGTTTTTATTTAATGTGTGATTTGTTTCATTTTTAAATGTATTTTTTCATTCTTTCCATAGCATTTACAAAAAGCCTAATACAATTTCAAAATTGAACATTTTCCCCATACATAAACCTTTATGCCAAAATTAATAATTAAAATATATCTATCTATTGTTTTTATTCATATTTTATTTAATAATGTATGTCTGCAAAAAATAATTGTTTATATTTAATGATCTGAAAATGAAAAATCTAAAAATTGTACTTTTTTTTTTTTCTTTTATCTATCAGTTCCATAACCTCTTTTTTTAGATGATTTCTCTCCTTTTAAAACAAAATTTAAAACATGCTAAACAAAATACTAGTATTTTGTCATGACTGTAAGCCATCTACTATGTCCGATTTTCTGTCTGAATTCAATAGACGCATTTGAAAATTGAAATCATCCTGTAATCTCAGTTTATTCATTCATCAGTCTGAATACTAGATTTGCAATATGTTTTTGTGTCTGACAGTATTTTCAGTACTAATGATTTTGAATAAAACGTTTGTAGTTTTTTTTTTTTTTTTGTCCCATGTCTCATAAATCAGCGAGTCAATAAAGTGTATCTCTTTTACCATACTTGTTCTCTGGGTTAAATCATTTCAGGCTACACTGTGTGGTCACACAACCTGGTGGCAATCTCTCGCCTACGTGGGTCCAACCTCAAAGTCCTGGAGGTGTCCGAAGAGAGCATCGACTTTGACCCAGACCAGTCGGTGTACATCGAGGGCGACCCCGTCCACAACCTAGTCAAGGAGGTGTCCCTGGGCTTGGGCCGCGTCTGGCATCCCTCCATAGACAACAGCGTGGTCCTGAACGAACCCACTCAGCACTTCCACCGCGAGATGCAGAGTTTCAGCGCGGGCATGTAGACGCACCAAGGGCCCGTTACCAAACGCCCTCTCTAACCCTGTGCTTGGTGATCTTTCACTAAATGGGCCCTTCTCATTTTACATATTGTTTCTTTTTCTTTCATTGCTTTGATTTTGTTTTTGTTTATTCTTGTAGTGTGAATTTAATCCTTTATATGTGCTGTGTTTAATCAGTATTAGCTCTATATTTATATCTATATATCCTGCTTATTACTAGGAAAGTATAGTTGGGTATTGGTTTAGTAGCTAATTGAGTGAATGGTAGAGAGGGGCTTTTATACAGCTAGCTTACAAGTTGTACAGTGAGTTGTTCATTCTCTCGCTTCGTCTGTTTGTTGGTTTCCCCCTAGAAAGTGTGGAGTTACCTCAAACTATCAGTTGATCCTTCTTGGCTTCTGCAACGACGAAATCCCACGTTCACGTTGACCTTTTTTATAGGGAGATTAGTCTTCCAGCCAAGGGACAGGACTGATCTACAGCAGTTACGACCCTTCCTCTTTGTTCCTCGATATGTTATCGTTATTCAGAAATGAGGATTGGTGGAAACGACGTGTTCGGGACGCAGATCCCGCTGGTTTTTCTCAACCTGGAAGTAGACGCACCTCTGCTGGTGAAACCAATCGTAGAGGTTTTCAGTCTGGTGTTTGACACCTGCATGCTGACCGCCCTGCAGCACAATATCTGGGCCCAGCCATAGGTGTTTTGTTCTTTTTCTTGTTTTCTTGTGTGTGTTGTTGTTTTAAGAAGTCCTTCCCGTCTGTCTCAGGTAGGCAAAAATTATATGACAAGGAAGATGAAGATGAAGGTTAAGATATTTTGGTAAGAGTGAAAACAATCAGCTGTTCCGTCAGTTTTAATTGTTCTTCTTGAGTCACAGTTGCCTTGAACTCCCCCTTACTTCTCCATAATCAATGTGATTTTGGCCTCGGCCTCAGTCGGTTCGGAGTTAACGTCTTTGTAATTCTCTACCGAAGTGCGTCAACTCGATCGTTATTGAGGGCGCTCCGAACGGATTGAATCCAGGCCGTGGTATTTCATCTGTAAAGCATTAGATGGCGGGAGACAGACGTTTGCTTGTTCCATATCTCAGGATTCCTGCACTTGCGGTACTTTTCCAGCCGAAAGCTTTTGTTGAAGCTTCGTTCAAAGGGTTGGCGTGCTCGATGGGCAAGACTTTGTAGTGTTTTTGGAGGAAAGAGAGCTCTTCCAAAAGAATGCGCTTTAGAAGTTGCTGGTTTTATTTTTTTCTTCCTGTCTAATTTCCCTAGTTTAGCAATTGAAGTTCTCAGTGTGTTGTTTGCTTTTACATATATTGTCTATTTACTCTTCTTTTTTTTTTTCTTTTTTTTTAAAGAAAATCATAGTCGAAGGAGGTCGTGGTTGCTTGCATAGCTGAAAAAGTGAATGTCAAACTAAGCCTTCTTGAAAGCGGCAGCGTTTTTGCTCTCCAGAATCCCCTCTTTCATGAGCATATCTTTATTTTGCCGTGCTCGGATAATGAAGTGAATTGTCGAAGAGCGGAGTACTTTTTAAAACCGTTAAGTTGCCTCGCTAACCGTTACTCTGTCAGGCCTCAGAACTTCCTGTTATTTGGCGGTATCGATTACCTGAAGCCAAACCAGGTTTGAAGCCATCGCCCCAATCTTCCTGGAAGATCTGCGCGTTAATGACAAAAACAACGTACAGCCAAAGCAAACCTTCGCAGCATGAAAACCATCTTTATATGCAAGCTTATCAAGTGAGTGGTGACCTAGCAATTTAGCTTACGATCTTGTCGGGATTTGTCGTTTGTGGTCCAAAAAAGGTTTGAAGCAGTTAACCAATGAGGTCGAACAACTCTTGGCACGTGCACAATGGGTTGATGTAATTCAACATTTTCTAAGTGCGAAGAAGAGATCCAGCTTGACTAAAAGTTGACAAGTTTACAACCTATTGCGGTACCCATGTCAACATTGGTGAAAACGGCAGATTTTCGTGGTTGGTGGCACAGAACGCAAAAAGGGTCGTTGTGGTTTAAAATCTGTTAAATTCACTCCCTTTTTGAATAAACCACAGACTAAAAATGCTGTTTTCAGGTGCGTTGACATAGGTGCCAAACACGCTGTAATGAATATGTAATGAAATGTTGGAATGCTCTTAAACGTGTGCCAGGATTCTGTGTTTTTTAGTTCATTTCAAAAAGTTCTACTTGGTACAGCACCAAAAAACTATTTCAATAAGTGTGTTCTTAATTCGGAGCTTGTTTGTCGTGCATCGAGACTAGAGTTGGCGGAGAACGACAGCGTACGACACGTTACAAACTAAAGCTAAAGCATTCATACCGTGCCTAAAACCCAGAATAGCTTTCATTTCAAACCCACGTCACCGCACGTTCCCGGTTGACCAAGTCTGCGAAGCGTTACTAAGACATAGCATCAGTGTTTTCGTCTCGATTTCTTTGCAATCTCTCTATGTGTGCGTGCGAGTGTGTTGTGTAAACGTTCAAAAAGTGCATCCATCAGAGAAGGAGGTGTGTGTTCAGTACAAAGCGTACCACTTCCTCAGCAGTGAACAGGAAACAGCCATTCTCAGGGTTACTGTTAGACGTGTGGAGGAAACAAAACGGAGTCCAATAGCTCAGGCCTCTCACCATGAAAGTTTCCATTAACGAAGAATCTTCTCAACAAAGTCACTGGATTTAACTTCTGTCAGCGCATCATCTGCCAAAGATAACGGTGATACGATTCTTTATTTTTTTTTATTTTTTTCGAAGTGCCCGCATGCTGGCAGAGGGCAGGGCCAATGGCTGATGGGCCGAGATGTACTACTACTATTGTATTACGACAACTACTATTAGATAAATGTACTAATGGTTGGACTTGGGTGGTGGTCCACAGCTGTGCTGTGGCTTTGGTCAACATACGTTAGATCTCTCTTACAATGCACCTGTTTCACTGTGAAGAGTGAATGTAATTTAACTATTGAAAATCAAGGTTGGTTCTATCAGACCTATAAGCTGCTATGAGACGTGTTAGGAACATTCCACTGGGGAGTTAAAAACAAACTAAAATGGCCAAATGTCTGCATGAAATGATTATTTTTTTACTCTTTTATTCTGTTCTGTTTCAGTTCGGGCAGGGGCGGGATCCTGTAATCAGCTTTCGACTGGTCCTACGATGAAATTCTTGAGCCATTTGAGAGCGAGCGTAGGTTTTTATTCCCGATCGATGCGACCAGTCGGTTGTTACAACTCAGTTGGATCCCAGTTATTATTATTTTTATTTTTTTTCGGAAACGTTATATGCATTTCACAATCTCGTAGTAAGGAGAAAGAGGGCTGCTATGACCCCATCTGAGACGGTCAGTGTTTTACAGCTTTTTTTCCGACAGCTACCTTACCGATTATCGACCTCACGCCAGCCTTTGGTATAAAACGAACAGTCCGAGTTTCCACTGTAGGTCCAATGCAGGCCTCTCTTTCTCTCTCTCTCTCTGGTTGGCTTGCGTTAACGGCAAAGTCAAAAACTATGCAAACGGAATGCATACGATCCAATGGCTCTTAACTCGTTTTTCTTTCTTTGGCTTTTTCTTTTCCTTTTCCTGTCACTCAAATGGAAATAACCTAACTTGCAATGATACTTGGCCTTATTATTGTTATTATTATTGTTTTAAGATCTTGATTCTTCGGAAGCCAACTCAGTTTCAGGGGCGACCGTGGGTTACAGACATGGTCTCTATGAGACTGGCCAGAAGGCCCCAGTTATAAGTGGTACGAATGTTGTGCATTTGTTTAAAATCAGGACAGTTTGCAATAAAGAAGTGGCCATCATGGGGCACCAGCAGTGCTAAGACCACGCTGCTACCTTATAAACTTAACGGGGAGTTAAATAAGATAACATAAACGTGCATATGCGTATATATATCAACGTATATACTTTTATGCAACACATGTCCGGGTTCTATTTATGAACATTGAAAAAAAGTTTATAAGCGTTGTTGTTTTGCAAAAATGGTTTTACCATCTTAAATGTTTAATATTTGGGCAGGTGTGTTCTGTCTACTTTTTTGTCTCCGGTGAGCACATAGCATTGGATTTTATATGTACATCTGCAAACAGGAAGTACTCTGGCACAGGTGTGAACATGCCAGGTGGGAAGATTTTAATGAGAAAAAGTGATCTTGAGGTTCCACGATAAAGAAGGAAAACCTTTGAAAAACTTAACTGACAGATATTGGGTAAACCAGCCGAATGTTGATTTGAATTAATGTTGAACGAATGCATTTTCTTTTAATCGGTAAAATAAAAGCATAAAAAAATCAATGTTGTCTCTGTTTTTTACAGTTCTTATGTACAGTGCATTTTTTCCCTTTATGCTTTAAAATGTGAGTAGTATTTAAAAGTAGTAGGTTTATCACTCTTTTTAAAGGTTGTAGGTTTTTTTTAAAAATAGTGATTACACTTGTAAAGCTTAATTTCTACTGAGTCCTACTATAACAATGTACTTTGTGCTCTTTTATGAAAATAATTTATCCTAGGTAATTCCTGAAGCACCATATCACTCACAAAGATCATTTAATACTCTATAAGTCCAAAAAAAACCCAAACAATTTTGATAACAGCATAAAACAAATGAATTAATATATAACTGCTTATTTGTCAGGGATGTACAATATATTGGTACCATGTTGGTTATCTGATATTAAATTTAAACCCTTTTTACATTATTCATTACTGTAACCATAATAATATTCAATTTCATACTGTACATTATTTTTTGATGACACTTAAATTTATTCGTTTTTGTTTAATATTTTAATTAATTTTATTTAGTTATCCAGGATAAAATGAAAACTATTATCAACCAGAACTTCAATACTTGCATCTCTTCTGGAAATGTTTTTTGATATTTTCACACATTAGCACTGTCTCAGCAAAAATCCAGCATTTTTCAAATGACATCTTTATTATTAAATGTACATAAGTTCATCAGACCACCTATTTTAAGGCATGAGTTGTTATTAGAGGAAACTATAAATATATAGGCTACATGGACGGTTCTCTGGACTGAGTTGTTGGATTTGTCAAGTTAGTTACCAAAGTCTTGTTTCAACAGCATCCTATTCACAATATATACTTAGTAGACTTTCTATATATACACAGTTTGACAAATATGAGGACCTTTTATCAACTACCTTCAGTTAAAAAAAAAAAAAAAGCATCACAAACCTGAGCACCTATAATCCTGTTAAAAGGCAGTCTCATTTGCTTTTTACAGTTTACCTACAGGTTCACAAAGGCTGCACACTTACACTGTACCTGAAATACAGACATCAACTTCCTCCTCATAATATTATAACCAGTGGCATGTGCTGCACCCTTTGCCATGCTTGCGCTTTCAACTAAGACAGAAGTAAGAGATAACCACAAGGCTACTGCGGTTACATGTCAAAGGAAACACCCCCTGAGTACAACAACAGGAAGTCGGAAACAGTTTGCAGGAGAGAAAGAGAGCGTGAGAGATCAGATGACATCATGAGGAGAGGGAGACTGGTCGGGGGGCTGCTCACTGCCCGGTGGGGAGGGTCTGGGTGGCGGTCCGGGGGGGAAGCTGTCAGACGGAGGTCTTGGTGGCATATAGCCCATGTGTTGAGGGAATGGCATTGGAGCTCTGGGAAACATTCCCGGGGGAAGTGGGCCTCGCACTAATGGAAACAGCAATAAAGGTTATCAGTTTGTACTTGGACACAGTATCAAATAATCAGACTGAGAACCCTGAAGTGATGCAGCCTTTTCTTATAAATATATTTATATAATAAATAATTAAATAACTTTAATGTTTATAAAAATCCAGGTGAGTCCTATCCAGTGTTGGGTGTAACTAATTACTAAGTAATCCCTTGAAAAAGTAAAGTAAGGGATTACTCTTATTTTTTCTGTAATTTAATTACAGTTACTTCTTATGTAATTGAACTTAATACTGTGTATAGACTGTAGAACATTTATATACAATACAATAGTGGATTTAACATCAAAATTTAAAGTCTAACCTTAAAATGCATGCTTTTCATGTACCCATCTCACTTTAAATACTTTGGTTAGTTATTAAGAAGAATATTGGTAACACTTTAGTGTCCAATTCTCATATTAACTAGTTGGTTATTAGCATGAATATTACGGAGATATTGGCTGTTTATTATTACTTAAAAAGCACATATTAATGTCTTATTCTGCAAGACCTTATTCTAAATCCTTAATCCTACACAATTCTTAAACGTAATAACTACTTTACTAAGTATTATTAAGCAGTATTATTTTTGCCTCAAATTATTTTGAGGCAAAAGTCATATTTAATAGGCTGGTTTTAGTTAATACTGACAATTGGACTCTAATCTAAAGAGTGTAAATAATTTATGTAGCTACTTGAAATAAAAAGAATTAGGATTAGGAATTAAAAGAACCATTTCATGTCTACCCTTGTCGAGGCTGATATAGGATTTAGAAAGTAATTAGTAATAAGTAAGTAAATACTTTTTGGAGAGAGTAATTTGTACAGTAATCTAATTACACTGTTGAAGATGTAATTAGTAACTAGTAATTAATAATTTTTTTAGAGTAACTTACCCAACACTGGTCCTATCTAATAATAAATCAAAAAGAAAAAAGAAAAAAAAGTAAAATAAAATGGCAAAAATAAAAATTTCTTTAAAAATGATAATATTAATACTACTACTAACAATAATAATAAAATAAAAAATAAATTTGAATTAAGACAGTTTCAAATGATCGGACAGAAAATTCTGAAATGATGCTACCTCAAATTCCCACAAATAAATCTAGGAATAAATTAATAAATGATTTCATAAATTTATAAGCATAAAAACATAGCTGAGTCCTAACAATCAAATGGCAAACATTAAAACGTGTACTAATAATAATGAATTAGATAATGCGTTATTATAATCATAAATGATTAGAAATTACATAATGAAATTATTTAAAAGATAATATTAACCAATATCAACTTCATCAAATCAAATCACAAAAATAAGGTATTTCCCTAAATCATATCCCATTGACCATGCTTTTTATTTGCAAAAACATTAAAAATATTATCAATATTGACCAAAGTTTTAGTATTTATACATCACTACTGGAAATAAAACTTTTCCAAAATGCGAAGAACAGTTTTTTAATGGTTAGCTTTGTTAGATCAAATCTAAGTAGCGGAGTCCTATCTTTTAATAAATCAAATGACAAAATTTAAATGTGTAACAATAATAATATTAAAATTATAGAATAAATAATAATTTAAAAATAACATTAACCAATATAAACTTTATCAACCAAATCACTAAATGAAGTCTTTCCCTAAATCACTCAATACGCATTTAATTTGTAAAAAAAATAAAAATAAAAGTCACACTGCAGAAGTTAAAATGTGCTGCACTTTCGTCAAGCTGTGATAGTACAAAGATTCCAAGTGGAAAGAGTTAACTTACTTCCCATGGGGGGACCACCAGGCCCACGAGGAGGAAAGAACTCTGGAGGTCCATAAGGGCCCCTGGGTAGGAAGTGTGGGTCCCTAGGGTCCATCAGCGGGGGCATTCCCATTAATGGGGGGCCAGGAGGAGGACCCATTCTAGAATCTGGATCAGGGGGCAACCTCATGTCACCAGGCATCGAATGAGGACCCTGTGAGAAGACACATTTAAGTTAGGGGCATGTCAAAAAACTACAAGTTTTTCCTCATCAATCAGAGGTTTACTCACTTCTCTGCTCTCATTCTCACTGATGGATGAGCTGTTTCTTAGAAATGATGAATCTGGGAAAAAAAATAGGATAGGATATTTGAGCCAAACTCCCACTCTCACATTTTAATTTGAATTTAGTTCTTAAGGATTGCTGAAAAGAGCGCTCATTCATGCCTCGGTAATGCTATTACATGAGCTACAAAAAAAACAAATTAGCAGGGAGTTTCTGCCACATTATGTTGCTCCATTTACTGAGACTATGCACCTCAGTTATTCAGTATTAATTACTAAGTTACTATTAGGCTTGTATATGTGAGTCATATGGGCTACTTATAATTCCACAGGTACAAATGACCTTTAAGAGAAGCAGAGGAGAAGTCATACATATTGTACAGGAGGTCACATGGAAAGACTCACCTGATTTTTCACCGAAGTATGGCTCAGGAGGAAGTGGAGGTCTAGAAGGCAAAGGACCCATGGGATATGGACCTGGAGGAGGCCTTCTAAAGGGCAAACCCGGGTCTGGGAGAGGGTGACCTTTCATAAACATATTTAAAAAAAGAATATTTATATAAAATGCATTTACTTATATAAATCTACTATTAAAATCATAATTTATGTAATGCAATATATTTTTATATACATTTATTTATTATAAATAAACTAGAGCCTTTACATTTTAATAGGGAGTCAGAAACATATATAAATTATATTATTATTTATTATACTCAATATTCTAATATTCTTGCCTTTCGAACACTTTATACAGGATTAGATAAATATATAATTTATTACAATTAAAAACAAAAACTTACAAAAAATAATTATTTAAATTTTTACAAATAAAAACAAACATTACAACAACATTACAAATAAAAACAAAACTAAGCATTTGAAAATGACTGGCCCATGAACACAGGATGTAATAGGAATGCTAGACAAAAAAAGAATGGTCATGNNACTAAGCATTTGAAAATGGCTGGCCCATGAACACAGAGGATGTAATAGGAATGCTAGACAAAAAAAGAATGGTCATGATGATAATGACATTAAAAAAATACAGTGATGTTCTGTGCTATTCACAGCCACAGTATGAAATAACTAATCACTCCTCTAAACATTTAGTTCACAGCATTCGGCCCAACAGTGAGGAGCAGCAGGGGGCAGTGGGACAAAGCCTGACGTACAGGCCAAAACACAGAAACGTCTAGAACAAAGAAGGCCCAGTTCTGTGACTCTTCAATGAGCTGTGCCGCTGAGTCAGCGTTTCTCAGCCACCTCTGAATAACTGAGTTTGAGCTTCAGTAACAGAAACGCCTCTCACCTCACACTGTTGGCTAAATTACAGGCACAAGACAGTTTAGTGATTAGTATTGATAAATCAATAGTAATTTAATACTGAATAAAGCAAATGAGACACCTAGGCTGCATATTCTACATTTGTTTAGCATTTATAATATTAGTACACTGCTTGCATCATAATTTAGTTTGACACAACCATTTCCTCCCTCTCTGATCATTAGAAATAAAGTGTTTTTTTGCTTTACTGTACCTTTAAGACTAAAAGACCTGTTATGTTTGGCTAACCTATTGATAGGCTGTAATAGTGGGCAGTCATGTTAATGTGCTCATGGTTTTTCCATCAATAATTTTTGATCAGTGAGAGCTAGAGAAGTACTTCCCCCTGCTACAGGGCAGTCACAGCAGTGGGAACATCACTGTACCTGGAGGGGGGGGAGGGCCCCTGCGTTCCCTGTCCCAGGAGGGAGACAGTGAGCCACTATCAGAGTGAGGGCCACTCCGCTCAAAGTCTGGCCCACCACTAGGGGGCTCTACCATGCCACGGGATGCTGATTATGTGACAGTGAGAGTGAAGGAAGATGAATGGAGTGGAGAGAGATGGCACATAAAAACGTTTGAGGAAATTAAGAATAGAAAAGGGAGGAAAGGGAGACAACCAACAAAATATTAACGAGGGTAATGAAACAAAAAGACTTATCTAAATGCAAACTTGCGGAATGATTTGCTACCCACGGTTTAGTATGCATTTAAACTGCAAAAATGGTAAATGAACCTCTTGCAAGTCTTTACTTTTTAGTGATATGCATTAACTAACCTAAAGTAAATAAAAAACTCACAGATTGTAAATTTAACTGGAGCAGTTTTGGAAATACCACTGGATACATATATATTTTAAATGCATCTACACTGTGTAACATTTAATAAAATGTAAATAGTTTATTTTGCTGTAAAATAAAAGGGGCTCTTTGAAAATGTAAGTTTGTGGTCTTTTATGCTAAGCAAGACTGCATTTATTTGATCAAAAGTACAGTAATGAAAATGTAAAGCAAAGAAATGTTTTTCTATTTTTACTCCATTTACTTCATGATTCAATCATGCTTATTTGCTTTTCAAGAAACGTTGTTATTATAATCAATGTTGAAAACAGTTGTGCTGCTTCATTTTATTTGTTTTATTTCAGTATGAAATGAATCGATTTAAAATAAAAATATATTTACAGCATTATTAATGTCTTTACTGCCACTTTTGATCAATTTATTGGCATCCTTGCTCAATAAAAGTATTAATTTCTTTAAAAACATATCTTACTGACCCCAAACTTTCGAACAGTAGTGTATAGGTAGCTTTTATTTACCAAATCATATTGAAACTGTGACACGAACCAAACCGTGAGAAATCAAACCTGTTACACCCCTAATGCAAACATATTAACTCCATGGTAAGTGAACAGGACTCATGCATGTACTACACAGACACACACAGAATACTACTAGATAACCATGCTAAACTTAAGACTGGCAATGCAAAAAAATAAAATAAAATAAAAAATAAAATCACATTTTTCATACTAGCTAGAAGACTTTTCCCAGAATTAAAAAAGGTAGGGATGTGTGTATATCACCTCTGCCTGGACCCATAAACTGGGGTGAGAGTCGAGGGGGTCCATCCATTAGTGTAGGAGGGGACAGGAAGGCCCGTGTTTCTGAGGATGGTCGGCTAAGAGGAGAGGGTCCATATGGAGATCTTTCACCTGTGAGATGGTGAAATGCATATCTCAGGGTTACCACCATTTTAAACAGCCATGTACTAGCCAAAGGCAAGTGGGAAGTATCTGACCTCTAAATAAAGGTCTTCCCTCTCGTACATCCTTTTCAAGTATCTCAAACTTGAATTGGGCATCAGTCATCCTGCAATTGTAAACACATTGATATGTATGGATAAATCCAGCTTCTCCTGTATATAAAACACTACAGTAAAATACTCTCTAGTCAATCTCACCTTTGGCGGATGTGAGCGTTTTCTCTCTTGATATCAGCCAAGTCTCGATCCGCTGCCCTTGCGGCTAGCTATAACACAAACAATAGGAACAGTATAAAAATAACATGTGACACAATGAAGCTACTGATGACTGGTACGGATCAAATTTAAGTGGTCTGAAAACCACATACCCAGTTATCATGAGCCTTTTTCTCATGGGAAGCAATCTGGTAGAAAAAAAGAACAAACATATATAATAAATATTCACATATAAAAATGATAAACTGATATTATATCAATATTTATGAGACATCACTCTCTTTTGTTGTGGTTAAAATTATTATTTTGTATTTTTTTTAATTTTAATATAATTTTATTTATTATACATCCTCGTACTGGTATTTATGGTAGGAAAAAAATATTTATATATAATAAATATTTATTTCAAATGATTATTTAATTAATTATGAATTATACATCCTCATATCAATAACATAAGTCTATATCATAATGATAGACTGACATAGTGATGTATGTCTCCCCCTAATGTCAGTTCCAAAATCTACCAACAATTTCATCAATTGACTGCACATTTTGTGGTTTCAGATATTTTTTTAATATGAAAGTATTTTGAGTAAATTGTGTATAAAAAAAATTATAGACCAGTGGTTCCCAACCACGTTCCTGGAGGCCCC
>SCHK01444498.1:0-13144 GCA_004124795.1 Poropuntius huangchuchieni
TATTTAACCTGCATTTTCACCTCTGTTAATTGATCCTAGCAATTAATGATTACACGGTTAGCTCTCAAAAGGTTTGTATTTTGTGTTGTAAAAAAAATAAGATAATTCTCACACGGTATGATCCTTTATGATAGCTTCCAAATTATGATGGAAATCCAAATTGGACTTTAGTACAGATGTCTTTCATTCTGTATGTAGATCAGTCTCTCTCTGTCATACAGCTGAAACGAGTACGAGAAACAGATGCAGAGATAAAGCCTCTCATGGAGAGGAATAAACGGCTGAATAAAAAGAATGAAGAGCTGCAGCAGACTCTACAGCGCATGGAGGACAAACTGAAGACACTCAGCAGAGAGAACGCTGAACAGGTGTGCTGTTAAGGGAAAACTGAAAATTATGGGAAATAATGTTGGACAGGTTTTAATAATCAGGAACTGATTAGCTCAGCTATTGTTACATCATGAGAAAAGAACATTTGTTTCAGATTTGTTACATTCTGATAAACATTTTTTATTTAGATTTCATTTAATGAGCATTTAACATTTGTTATATTTGTACTTCAACACACTATGTTTATAGAGTACAATCAGTACATCTCTGTCGCTGTGTTTCCTCAGAAAGAGAAATCCCAGCAGAACTTGCAGCCTGGTGGGCTGAAGAGACACACCTCCCTAACAGACCTGAGTCACGCCCACGAGCAACAGGAAGTCGAGTATCTGCGCTTGCAAATCAACGAGCAGCGTGGTGTTATTGATGAGCTCACGCAGGTTTGTTTCTGTCAGCACACATACATGTTGATATTTGCAATTAGAATTTCAGAGCAAAAGAATTTCAAGACAAAAGTGTGATTTAACTAGTTAGCAGAGCAGTGCACTTTATATACAACACAAAACTAAGCAATTTGAACACTAAGAAAATATATGCATAAATAATAAATCATACTTAGTGTTACAGAGGCACAAGATGGTCAAAATAAAGTGTGTACAGCTCTATCTTTAATGAGCAAGTGTATGCAAATCCTGCATTGAAATTTGCAAACTGCTATATTACACACTACATGAAAGGTCATTTCTAAAAAAAATATTACATTATTACATTTTGGTTACAGGTTATTTCAATGATAAGCCCACAATAAAGCCAGGAAATTCATTTTAAAAAGTAAAGATTGTCTGTTTTGATTTAATGTTATATTTCTAGATACATATTGTGTGTCCTTGCCTGGTTTTTAGCTTATAATCTGTGTATGTGTGTATCTGTTGTGTCAGTGTGTGTGTACTGTGTGTGCTTATTCTCTAATTGGTCTCACCCTGTAATTACTTGTGTTTGGTAATCAGTGCTGTGTCTGTTAATTAGTTTGTTTACTTCGTTAAGACAAAGCCTAATTAGAAATGAATTACTGCGTCACTCTCATTTTCTCTTCCCCTCCCTCATGACTTCTGTTAACATGCACACTGATATTACATTATTGCCAGTAATACAGCAGTATTGCATGTGACAGTGTTTACATACACTATTATTACATCTTTTTGAAGATATTCAAGTTTTTTAAAATACCTTTATTCAGCAAGAGTGCATTCAATTAACAAAAAAAACATATCACGTTTAAAAAAACATATCACGTTTAAAAAAAAAAAAAAGCGTGTGTGTGTGTGTGTGTCTGATAATACCAAATCAGCATATTAAAATGATTTCTGAAGTATCGTGTCACACTGAAGAATAATGGCTGCTGAAAATTCTGCTTTGCCATGCCATCACAGAAATAAATTATATTTTAAAATATTTTAAAACAGCTATTGTAAAAATAGTTCTCAATATTAATGTTTTTACCATATTTTTCATCAAGTAAATGCAGCCTTGGTGAGCATAAGAGACTTTAAAAAAAATTAATTTGCACACTAGTGTAAATTTATTTGACTAACACTCATACTTGATTCAATGTGAAAAGAAATTCACTCCTTAAATGTTCTGCTGAATGAAGATTCTAAGTTGTGTATTTTTGTATTGTGTTGTTAACAACTTATTTAATGTGATGTCTGGATGTGCTTTCAGGAACGGGACAGGCTGATAATCAACAAAAAGAACAGGCGAAAAAACATCAAGTTGCCCCGGGTGAGCTGATCCTCTCATTCATAGAGTCTCTTTGATGGAAGTTTTGCTCTGGTTACTTTCTCTTTTCTTTAAAGCATATGGACACTGTCACTTAGCAACTGTCTCCTCCGAGGAGTGTGTGTGTGTGTGTGTGTGTGTGTGTGTGTGTGTGTGTGTGTGTGTGTGTGTGTCTGTGTGTGTTTCTTCATGTGTGTGCTGGTTACATTGGCACATTAATTGGCCTCTCGAGACCTCTGAGTCAAGCCAAGTTATTTTTTCTTTCTCATGCTTTTACCAGCTTAACATCACTTAAACAGTCCCTGATTCCTGTTTTTTTGCATAAAAGGTTAAGCTAGTCATCCAAACAACTAAAAACCCTATTTTCACAATGCAAAAGTCTGTTAACGCAGTTGCGATTTCACTGTCCTTTAGAGTTTGTATGTGTTTGGGTTTACTTCACTCTACTTTGGATACAAAAGTATCCATTTTTTGTTAGCTAAATCTGACAAAACCTCGTTTGGGAACATTTGAGGATGTCCTGAATCGAAAAAATACTACTAAATAAATGATAAAATGTTTTATTTTATTCTAAAAATATTTGAGTGTGGGTCACTAGTATATGAAATAATATATAAGCTTTTTATGATTAGCTTTATACTGTATATGGTACTGCATGATCTCATTTTAATGAAGTAAACCTGTGTGTGTTTGTGGTGCTATGGGGTGGGGTTTAGTTGTTCGTTCTCAAGAACCGTTGCTATGGAGGTGGAGTCAGTGGACTTGACTATAAATTCACGCAAGAGAGAAACATCAAGACATTACCGTAACACAGGCTTTAAAACACATTTGTAACTCTCATTTCCTGTGAACACTGAGGAAGATGATGCTGGTTAAAGAGGTTAAAAGGATATTCTGCATACCATGACACTGGACTGAGGAGCACATATACACACATCCAGTATGCCAGAGTACTTCCTGCTGGTGCTGTATCTCTCCATGTTCCTGTGTCTGTGTGCTCTGGTGTGTCTGTATTTCTCTGGCTGTCAGGAGATGACCTACAAACACGATGGTAAGAGCGACTGCATAGTGTATTCAAAGGACATCTGCGTGTCAGTTACATACTGTACGGTCCATGAAAATTGTTTTTTTTATTATTATGGTTATTCTGCATTCATAAACAAGTCACATTGTGTTCACAGCATATGTGGTTATTAATAACAATAATGTTAACTCCCTCGTTTTGTAAAAATGAACATTTACGGTAATGCACTTAATGTAAGACATTCCAAAGGGTTTAAAAGCAGAAACGGCCAGGGTCATATTTTTGTTAAATCACTCGCATTAATTTTTCCGTGGCACTGCTGTTACTGGGTAGGTGAATTTCTGGTCATGCGTTACCATCATAATTCCTGTGGGTGGATTTTTATCTGTGTAAACAAAAGAGAGGAGAGGCAAACTGTACTGTGCAGATAGTTGCAGCATGTTCCTTTTTGGTATAGGCTATTTGTGTATATTGTCTAAAAGTTAAATTGGACTTTAGTTAGATTAGTAAGTGATTTTATTACAGTAGTCTAATGTAAATATGTGTATAATATTTAAGCACTGGTTTATTTTTCAAAACTTCTTTTTCAGAGGCATGTTGTGGAGACATATTTTGGATTTGACGAAGAATCTGTCGACTCTGAAACATCATCTCTGACCTCATATAACACCGACCGCACAGATCACACCCCTGCCACCCCCGAAGAGGACCTTGAAGATGTATGTCATGTAATTAATTATTTTACAAACCTTAATACCTGCACAAATCACAGTTACACTAGCTCAATTAGGTGCAGCTCAGTTACACTACCGTTCAAAAGTTCAGTAAGATTTGTTTTCCCTCTTATGCCCACAAAGGCTGTATTTACTTGATCAAAAATGCAGTAAAAACAGTTATATTGTGAAATATTATTACAATATAAAATAACTGTTTTGAATTTTTTGTATTTTTTAATGTAATTTATTCTTGTGAAGGAGTTTTTGCAGCAATTACTGTTTTCTGTGTAACATGATCCTTTAGAAATAATTCGTATATACTAATTTGTTGCTCAAGACACATTTCTCATTATTATCGATGTTGAAAACAGGTGTGCTGCTTAATAATTTTGTGGAAACCGTGATGCACTTTTTCAGGATTCTTTGATAAATAAAAAGTTCAAAAGAACAGCTGTTAGTTAAAATGGAAATCTTTTGTAACATTGTACTGTATGTTTTTATTGAAAAAAGAAATAAATTAATACTTGTATTCAGCAATGACACATTAAAAAAAGTATATTAAAAAAATTACTGACCCTATACTTTTCAATGGTAGTGTACATTCAAACCAAATGCAATCTTAATCCTGTTTACATCTCTAAGATGTTTCTAATTCCTTAAGATGCTTTTAATTTTTTTTTTTCAAACCTTATCAAAATGCTAGTAACTTCCTCTGCATGTTTGACATGGATAATTTAACAAATAATTTAGCTTATTAAAGGGAAATGTATTATTATTTTTCTAAATAAGAAACAACCTAGCAAAAACCCAGTACAGCTACTTACTAACTGTCCATGAAAATTGAATTACAAGTACTTAAATTGAATTCTGAGCCACAGAACCACATAGCAATACAGTGAAAACAACAACATTTTAGAAGCCACATAGCTTTAACACCACCCTAACATTTTGATTATCTTCTGACAGTGTAAAACTGTAGTATGCATATTTATTTCATAAATCTGGCGAGAGTGGGATAGTGTAAACATGGTGTCAAACTACAGTGTTTAATTCAAAGCATTCATTTGAATTAGGCTTGTTATTTGGTCAGATGTAGTTAAGTGTTGTGCTCAATTGACCATGATGAGGCGTATCAGCAGTTCTCTTGTTCATAAGTGGCCCCCTACCTTCATGTTGTTTACTGATAGCCAGAGCTAGTTAACGAGGAGTGGGATTATAAGCGAGTCATTAACTGCACCATGAAGACGATCCCATAACAATGTGTTCATGTACTGTTCTCAGCTCCCTCGAATATGCTGTTCATTAAATAATATTTTCTTCACTAAATGTCAGAAAAATTAGGCACAAATTCAGTTTGTTTTAAGTTTGATTTTAGTTTACTGACTGAAATTGTTACTAATGCACAATGTAAACTGTATTATTGCACAGCTGTATAAAGTCGGGTATGTATTATATCCAGCTTTATCTGTATATATACAGTGTGCTCATGTAAAGCAATATAAAACACATAGAAAATGTAATCTATTTTATGTTCTAAATTTGACTAATTAATGTATTAAAATATTATAAACAATAACATCATGATTTCCTGTAATGCTGCTTTGAAACAGTGTGTATTACGAAACAATCCTCTGCACAATCTGACTTTGTTGCAGTCTAGAATTAAACTGCTGGTTTCATCTGGCCAGAGGAGAATGGTGCACTATTTCAACACACTATTTTCCTGTATAATACTGTAAAGCTGCTTTGACACAATCTTCATTGTAAAAAGCGCTATATAAATAATGGTGACTCAACTTGACAATGTGTATTGTGAAACTATGTGATTCATGATAATTACAAACTCTTTTACAGGAATGCACTTTAATTATATTAAATATAATGGGCCTTATGATACACAAGCAGAAGAAATTCCTGTGTGCAACCCAGTCCTACCTGATTTGGCGCTTGGTCTTAAAGGGGTAGTTCACCCAAAAAATAAAATTTTGTCTTCAAAAAGACAAAATTTTTTGGCAAGCAGTATAAACAAAAAAAATAGATAGCACAATAATAACCGAAATATGAATCAGGCATTTTCAGTTCACCTATAAATTAAAATTCTGACATAATTTTCTCACCCCTCCAAACCTATGTGACTTTCTTGGTGATGTATAAACTTCACACCACCGCCCCCTAAAACGCTTTGGTTACCCAAATTCTTCAAAATGTAATCTTTTTTGTTCACCAGAAGAAAGTTAGTTCTGCAGGTTTAGGACAACTTGAGGGTGAGCATATGTCTCGTTAAATGAGTTCATATTTTACATTAACAGCTGGTAATTACTTGGCCAGAATTCTCATGAACAAATGTGACAAACGGAATTGCATTTGTTATTCGTCAGGGCTTTTCCCGAGAAGCGGCAGAGCTGCGATTTCGGCAGCTGACCCGAGAGTACCAGGCACTGCAGAGAGCTTACGCACTTCTGCAGGAGACTACGGGGCCTCTGGACCCTGAGAGACACTATAGGGTGAGGGCCCATGACGCCAACTTCACAGACGCATGTTTAATATACTGGACATTCTGAAGGATCCATTTCATACCACTCTTTTTTTTTTCTTTTTCTTTTTCTTTTTTTTAATACTTTTTTAAATCTGAATCAAATTGCGCCGATGTTTAAATACAATTTAAATTAATTTAATTCCAAGACCTTTTCAGAATCTCCTTTACCCACACTGAAATACCACTTATCTATTGATCACAGCCAGCATTGTAGCAAGCATGGCCGAAAATTCCTGCCTCAAAAAAAAAAAAAAAAAAAGCTACCAAAATTTCAAACCTTTGTCATTTGAAATTCTTTTGAAATTCAAAAGAAGCCAATATAGACTGTTTATGCGTACATATGCCCTAGGCTGGCTCTTTGATTGGCTCTGTGCTCTGTCCGTCAGACACGGGAGCAGCTGCAGACGGAGCTGATTGGCTGTCAGGCACGGATTGCCGACCTGGAGCGGAGCTTGGCAGAGAAGGGGCAGGTAAATAAGAAAGAGGGCGGGGAGAAGACACCCCTGACTCCAGTCACATTGGCTTTGCTGCTTGTCTTTCTGACAGCCATGCTTGTGTGCTGGCGCTACAAAGAGAGGATATGGCACCAAATCATGTGACTTCCCCCACAGGATCAGTCATACTGTACAGATTTTGTCAGTCATACTTTACAGTTTTCGTTATTTCTGTACATTGCTTGACCAGTGCTTTTTACTTTGTTTTTTCAGTGTATATTTTAATCAAATCAATCAGCACAGATAATTATGGTGTAATCGTTTCATATTCATGCTATTTGTGCCCTGCCGTCTCCCTTTTACACTATAACCTTGTTTTCACAGCCTGCCTTAACACTAGATTGAAGAATTGCAGTACATCCTGTCTGCTGACCAAAAATTGAGGGTGTATTAGGGCACAAATATATTGCTGCTCTTACGTTGACGTGATCTGCTCGGAATGGAATACTGGCTTACTGCTTACTGTTTTTAAAGGGTCATGAAACACCTCTATAAAGTGCATTAGTGCACACCCACTTTTTCAGTGGCATTGTTTCCAGTGGTATTTGTTCCATTAATTTTCCCATAGGGATTTAAAATTCTTCATTAAAGCATTAAAAACCATGAACCAAGCCAACCAGCTATCAACTACATTACAGTAATATGTTAAAATCAGACAAAAAGACAAATATACAAGACTTTTTTTATTGAAGTAAAAACTTCAATCAACATAATGTAAGTATTTTAGTGTTTGGAGATGTAATTGCATAATTTGTGTGCTTCCCTCCAGAGCACTTTTTTAGTGCGATTTGCTTTGTACAAACTGTTTTCTGTACAGCATCATGGGTAATGTAGTTTCTCACTACAAATTCTCCTGTTAAATTTGGTTATTTTAAAAATATGTTGAAATAATGTGGCCTGTGGCTTCAACAAAAGCATATAACATCAATTAACAACCTCAGAGCTCACAACAGGTATGTCTTTAAGTTTGTAAGGTATTAAAAATAATTAGTTTTTAATAATAGTTTTTACGTTATTTCAGCACCCATTAGTTCTGTCTACAGTTCTGAATTGTACAGTTCATGGTACAAAACTGGTTGTGGTAAGCTGTAGAGCAGAAGAAGAAGTGGGGAGACAGACAAAGGATCTTTTGATTTTGTACATTAAATACACACAAATTCTTGATTGATTGTTATGAAAATGATTTGGATTTATGGAAGAGAATTGTTTGAAAAATAGCATATAAAATAGCACCAAAAGCTTAACCAGATTTCTTCTATAATTAAAAAATTAACAGATGCTAATGTTGTCTTCTATGATATAAAAACTCTATATATAACAATGATATAACAACGTTAACATCTCAGAAAATGTAGTTTAGTGTTTCATGACCCTTTAATATGTGAAACAAAACTGTGAATAATTCTGCATTTGCTAAATGTTTCAAACAGTAGCGTGCAACAATGTTTATGCAGCTCATTTCATCATTTTGCATGTTTAATTAGGTGAATGCTGACCAACTATTATTTTAGTAGTAATTTTACTCCAATTTTTGTTCAAACAACAAAAAAGAGACCAAAAAGAGTAAAAAATGAAAGTTTATATTTGTTTCAGTTCACACTGGAACACTGGCAATGGAAATGCATTGTTTCCGTGTTGTAAATAGTAAGAGTAGAATGGTAGTATGCTATTCCGAACATAGCTATTTTTGGCTTAATGATCAGTTGGTTCACAGTGCATGTTTGTCTTTGGTCAGCCTGCTCTTGCATGTATTTCCTTTCTGTTCTCTGATTGCCTCTTATTGGTTGCTTTGTTTTTTTCCCCCCTTAAAAATATGGAAATGGACTTACCTGCATGCAGTCTAATAAATCTCAGCCTTTTCTCCATCTTTAACTTCTCTTTTTTTTTTCTGTGTGTTTATGTTGAGCTCAGTGTTTAAAACTGATTATTTGATAATTGATCTGATATTATTTGGGTTGACACAAGTACACGAGAGTGTGGATTGTGTGTGTGATTAGTGATAATAGGAGTGTTAGATAAGTATTAGTAGTGTAATTTGTAGTGGTGTGTGTGTTTGTGTGTGGCATTATGTTATGCAGGACTCAAAATGGGTGGAGGAAAAGCAAAATCTTCTCAGGGTGAACCAGGAACTCAAAGAAAAGGTACAGCCTTTATCCGTTTTCCTACAATCTACATATACTCAAACATAAACACTTAACATTCCTCTGGTGTATGTTTTTGTGTGTGTGTGTGTGTGTGTGTGTGTGTGTGGTAGATAGTATCACTGGAGCAGTGTGAAATGCGATTACGCTCGGAAGTTCAAGACACTCTGGATCAGAATGAGCTGCTTGAATTCCGCATTCTAGAACTGGAAGTAAGAGAATCTGTTTTGCTCCCACAGCAGCAAACAGGGACGGCCAAACCCGGCTCATGTCTACACAAGCTACATACATGAATCCATTTTACCCCCTACATACACAAAACTGGCACTGTTTTGAGTTTTGTTTTCATGTTGCTATAGATATTTTCATACACATTGTAAATGTTTTTGTTTTGTTTTATTTCTGTTTTAAGAACTGTACATTTATATCACTATTGTTTTGTTAATTATAAGTTTTAGTGGAATAAAATTTATTTGAATGAAACTCCTCACTATTCTTTTTGACTACACTTCCTGCATGTGTTTTTATTTGTGTATACACAAAAATTCACTATTATTTATTGGTCATGTCAGCAGATCATTATTCATCCCAAAACATATGTATGCCTATGTACTCTTTTTGTATGCTTTTACAATCGTATGCATCTTCTATGAGGTGTTGAATAATTATGTGTGATCATTGTGAAATATTTGTGAGAAGTTATTTAATTTACAGAATCCAATTAGCAGTATACGGTAACTGCAGCTGCCAATTAGAAAGAGCTCTTTCTTAGTTCAAATTACTGCATATAATTAAGTTTATACTGTTTGATTACAGAAATTACTAAGCGTGTGGTTTGTCAGTAATTCAGTTGAAACATCAGGTTGTTTGAGTGTGTTTAATAGGACAGTTCACCCAGAAATCCAAATTTTGTTACTCCAAACATGTATGACTTTCTTTCTTTTTTTCTGCGGAACACAAAAGAAGATATTCTGAATGTCATTGGAGCCCAAACAACAAAGACATCTCTCTCTCTCTCTCTCTTTATGTGTGTGTGTGTGTGTGTGTGTGTGTGTGTATATATATATATATATATATATATATATATTAAAGTATTTTTAGTCAATGACTGTATTACACACAGCTAAGAACATACTTACTATTGTACATATGGATCTTCTAATTGTTTTTAGGTCATGTGATCAGTAGATCAGTAGTGGTTTCTACGCTTATTTATGCATTTTGCTGACACTTTTATGATTTCTAAAGTCTCTTACAGTAGATGAACATAAGCAGATTATCACAGAGCCTACAATATTCAACGACATTCATAGTATCTGCATACATTCTGTTCCATACTGTTATTTGAAATATGATATGAACCCATCTGTATGTATAAGTCTTATAAGCATCCAATGTACAGCACACGAATGTTAAAAATGTCACCACTGCCTTTTATGTTGTTTCAAACCCATATTGCTACTTTATTCTGTTAAACAGATATTGAATATTTGAAGAAAACCCTGGCTAATCCTTTCATGCAAGTAAAAGTAACTTTGCCCTTGTGAAAAAAGCACACTTTAGCATACTTTTCAAATATAGCAATACATTTTCTTAATATACTTTAAAACAATATAAGTGCATATAATGTTTTTGGACACTTAAGCGCATATTGTTTTCTTTAAATCATGACAAAAGATCAGTAAAACCATTATTTACATTTACTATGAAGTAAAATTCTAATTACATTACAAAGTGTACTTTTTAATTGTATATTGTGTGTGATCATAAAAGTGTACTCGCATAAATGGTCTTTATTTCATCTATATATTATCTGCAAGTACAGTTTTTAAAAATATACTTTAAAGTGCACTACAAGTGTATATTCAGTACAATTAAGCTCATGTCTGTTTTACAAGAGTGGTTCTGTCACACTTCAATTATGATAAAAATATACATTAAAGTACTGTAAATGTGCATAGTGGTCGTAAATTCTCTCAAAGTCATATAATAGCATTTATGTAATGAAAAGACAAAAATTTAAATCATATTGCATGCTATTGCATGACTTCAGAAGACATGGACCATCTTTATGTGCTTGTTTTTGTCATTTTTTTCACTAATGTGTGTTGTGTGTTGAAGGGATGTCTGGGTATTGTTGAACAGTTAACTTTTGTGATCATCTGAAGAAAGTTTTATTTTTTATTTTTTTTGGTTGAACAATCCCAAAATATTTAATTATTTAACTATTACTTTAAAAGTAAAGTTTCTCTCCAGATACTATAAGCCCCAACCTGCCAAAAAATGCTTTCTATATATTTCACCACCAATTCCTTTTTTTTTTTTAACAATAGGAGAGGGAACGCCGTTCTCCTGCCTTTAACCTGCAAATTTCTGCCTCTGAAAACAACAGTAGCCTACAGCTACACTGCCAGCAAGAGGGTGTCAAGGTAAAAACACACACACTACTGGCATATGACCATCTCAGTTACTAATGTTAAGGTACTTACAGTAATTCAAAACAATATAATGTGCTAACTATAGTAATGTGTGGTTGAAGGAATGTGTCAGTTTAGCTCCATTGATTTATTCAAGATACAATATGAGACTATATACTTTATACTATACAATTCATATGCAATACAATAAATTGCACGCTTCACACAGTTGCATATATGTATTGTATGATAACATACTGTATGTTGGCCTCATCTTCATGTGTGTTTGGTTTAGGATGTCATCATTCCTGACCTCATGAAAAAGCTTGACATTCTTGGGGATAATGGGGTATGTTTTTTTTGTTTTGTTTTTTTGCCATTATATGTGCATGCATTACTCCTTTTTCTCAAAAAAGAGAGTTGAAATTATCACTTTTCTTTGGCAGAACTTGCGAAACGAGGAGCAAGTGACAGTCATTCAAGCAGGCACTGTGCTGTCTTTATGTGAAAAGGTATCATCTCCTTCATTCTCTAAATCCTCAAAGATGAGATGTCTTATATTTTGTCAGTAGTTCTATTCAATTGTTATGTCTTTGTGACTAGTGGCTGAAGCAGATCGACAGCACTGAAGCAGCCCTGACACAGAAAATGATCGATCTGGAGAATGAAAAGGTAAGAACATCCATTTGTGTCATCTGAGATGTATGTGTTGTACTGTTTGTTCTAACAGCTGGTCTAGTGATAGATGAGGCTTGATGACACTTGATTAAAAATGTATCATTTGTGTGTGCTCCTGTCTTGACCGTGGTGAACTGATGTTATCAACAGGAGCTGTTCAGTAAACAGAAAGGTTTCCTGGAAGAGGAACTAGACTACAGGAAGCAAGCTCTCGATCAGTCCCAACTGGTAGGACTTTGAGATTATGAAGCAGTGTAAACGGATACTGCTGGATACTTATTATCAAGGAGTATACATGAATATTTTTGTGGACATTTTTTCTAGATTTTATTCTCAACAATGTGTCAGCAAAAGGCCAAATATATAACAAAATAAATGTACTATTTGGCCAAGATGCATATATTTTTTTCTAAAACGTTTTTGTGTGTAATTTGATTTTGTTTATTATTTAAAATAAACAATAAATAAAAATTATAATTACAAGGTTCTACAGAAAACTTACCAAAATTGGCAATAGTGTTTCAGATTTAGCCTTAATTAAGCTGTCACTCAGTAGCAGATAGCGAGTTTGGAAACAAATGTTGTGATTAAATTATATTGATCATAAATGAAATAATATATACACTACTATTTAAATTTTGGGGTTAACAAAGGTTTTTAAAAACATCTTACTGAGCCCAAACTTTTAGACAATAGTGTCACGTTGGTGTGGTAGTTGATCACAGGAAGTGTATTTTGCTCCTTTTTCTTACAATATCTTTGATAACAGAGTTATATGGTTAAGTCTGACAAAAACAGTTATTGGGAAAGTAAAAAATAATCTACTGTATTTTTTAGTGATTACAGGAAGTTCATCATTTAAAAAAATATTAATTTAAAATTGTTATTTTGTACAATAAGCACCTTAATGTTTTTTTAGAAAGTGACAGGACATCAATTTGTACCATATTTGTGACCAAAAAAAAACAGTCATAAGTAGCATGAGTGTATATGTAGCAATAGCCAACAATACATTGTATGGGTCAACATTAT